>ML977659.1:69438-86058 GCA_010015725.1 Amniculicola lignicola CBS 123094 | reverse complement strand
AGCTAGTATTAAATACTTTAAATAACTATAGAAGACTAAGTCCTTAATACTATATAAAACTATACTAAGAGGTAGATTTCTAAAGGGATACTTAATAAGAGAGATAACCTAGGGAATAATAATATTACTCTCCTTTATATAATTACTAAATTCCTCTAAGTTATTTATAATATAACTCTCTTCTTATAGGGTTAGTAATTAATAATTAAATAGGTTCTTAAAATAGTTAATATTCTTTAAGTATTTATAGATAATTCACTTAAAACTATACTAAAACTTAAGTCTTATATTAAGAACTTAAGAGTAAAGCTTAATTTATATATACTTAAGCTTAAATAGATACTATACTATATAGTAGCTTATATTCTTAACCCTATAGCTTATATAGAGTAGATTAGAGATAAAGGGTATATATTTAAGGTTTAATATCTTTAGGAGAAGTATTATTAAGAGAACTTCTTATCTTTATATAAAGCTATAGCTACTTATATTTAGAAAGAGATCTAGGAGCTAGTTAGTATATTTAAGCAGCTTTAATAGGACTTAAGAGGAAAACATAGGTAGCTATAGAGTTAAGATAAGTTTAAGAACTACTATAATAAACCTATCTTATATAGAGTTAAGATACCCCTTAAATAGTAGTTAGAGGATATATAGAGGAATAGATAGCTATAGCTATCCTTATAGGTAATTAAGATTCTCTTAATACTATCTATAAGTAATAAGCTAGAGTAGATCTTCTTAGGTAGTTGTTATATAGTCTTATAGGACAAGACTATAATGTCTATAGTAGTACTTAAGATACTTAAATATAGTAGAGACTGGAAGAGAGAGGATTTACTTAAAGATAACTTTTAATTATATAAACTAAATCTACTTTTTAATAATAAGAAGTTAAGATAGTTGAGTATACAAATTGTAATTGATTAATGTCTATGCACTAATATTGATTGGATTGCTAACCAATAGATTGGTTGATACTGATATCGTATTATTACGTATCGGTCTGATCGTTGCCAACACTGGCACCGACCCCCCCTCCCTTTTCCGAGATCATCGATACCATGTAAATTTCAATTATTAGCATTAATTCACCTGATTCACTACTATGAACACTGTATCGGACAGAATGTGGGTCTTCGGTACGGGGTTGCTCGATTCTGACCTGCAAGGGGTCCTGATGCATGAAGCTCCTGGCTGCTATCCCATCAACCCTACCCTGGAATAGGTCCGGGTCATGTCCACATTGATTTGGCCCGAAGAAGGGAAGAGAAAGGTAATCCTTGCAGGGGCCTACATTGCTGCATCGACATACCTTACCCTCATCGACCCTCATCCACCGATCCTCATCACCACCGACCCTCGTCAACACCCACCATCACCTTGGCCACATTATCCTCATCATCGACCGCCGATATCCCCCTGATTTTAATCTACAACGGGACACAGTCCAAGTATTTTCTATAACTTTTACCTACTATATACACTAACTAGCGTCTTCAGCAGGCCAGATTTTGATTCTTTCTCTAATTCCGAATTTCTAGAGTTCAAGGGCGCAGTTGAGAGAGAAATGATACAAAGGGGCATAGCAATCAGAGGAAAGTCAGTTACAGGGAACCTTTGGCTACAAAAGCTAATCAATTTAGCGGTGCATTACACATTACCACTCGGACTCGTTCTGCTCAATTCACAGAACAGCAGGACAACCTACCTGCTACACCCCCAACCACGCTCTTGTAAACCCCTGGAGAAAGGATACATGTCGTCCTTCAACTTGAAGATAAGCTTTTTGGAAGGGAATGGTCATTGTCGTGCTAGATAAAGCTTCCACGAAGATGCTATGTACCATCTATAATGATCTGAGAGTGGAATTGGTGGAAGTGGTGCCAACTCCCTCTCCATATAATTGCGAATCTACTTTGAAAGCAAGAAATTGGCGCTTCGCAATACAAAGAATGGCCATGTATGGCATCTTCCAAAGCTAAAGGCATAGCGCACATACTCACTACTCGCTCTGTTTGGCTCGTCTGTTCTTCATGTCGCACTCCAGTCTTCACATCTGAGGAGGGCGGATCGCTTTTAGAAGGATGCCCTCGCCAACATTCTCCAGACGTTCGGTAGGAGACTCTTCCTCAAGCATTGAGTGTTTTGACGAGTTTGGATACGGAGGCCTTGATACATGCACAATCTTGGGATATGTTCTAAGCTGAGAATCCAGGTGAAGGAACATATAGCAGAATCTGCTTACGATGAGACGAACACGGTATGTCTATCCGCAAAGGTGGCAATCAACTCCCAGTGACATAAATCCTATGACAGTGCTATCGCATGCCTTCCTGTGTCTTTCTTCCTTAACCGTAGAGGATGGCATTGGACTCAAGCTTGGCAATGCTCCCACAGTAGAACGGCTATACGGCCTATGTCTGGATTGTTGTCATGGCGTCAGGATGCTCAGTATAGTATGAATGTAACACCATCGATATTGTGGAGACGGACATCTTGTCAATATCGGATCATGAATAATCTAGTGAGAGGTTCCAGCCACCCATTTTGCTGCGGTGTCGCATGCGTGATCTGGCTCGAAGAAGAAAAGGTAAAGGCGGTCCTTGCAGGGGTCTATATGGTTGTGGACTGACCCCTTCGAGGGCAGATGCGCGATTATACGATTGTTTGAGCGAAGATGTCCGAGCCGTTATGAGATGCATCACCAAGTTGTCAGATATATCACCGAAAAAAGAAATACAGGATACAGGGGTGTATATGTAGGCGATCTCTGCCACTGAGCCTCAGGTTGTTGAGCGTAAAATCATGGACATGGACCACCCCCGCGGCCAGCTGAAGGATTATCTGCATGTTGGTCTGTTCTCTAGAACCGAACGTAAGCTGACTCGCTTCTAGGTCCCAGTGTCGGCAGGGGACGCTACAGCTACACCGCATTGCATATATTGCTCACCCGTACAAGCCAAAGGGCTGGGCGAGATACAATGCTGGAGGGGCAAGGTTCCATCTCCTACCGATCCCTTATTCCTGCAGCAGAATCCGCAGTATTTGCAGCCACTACCTTCATGGGGGTTCACTCAACAAGGTAGGATTCTAACATGTCATTGGCGGCAATGGGGCTCAGGTAACACTTACTCTAGACCTCACTGACCCCACTTATGTTACATGGGTTGTGGATAGTAGCACTGGACTCCCGATTCCATTATACAACACCGATCCTGGGTTTTATCTGGTGGGTTAGGTGGGGATTGTGCTGAGATACTAAATTGACGTTATATATTACCCGTCGCGCTTTTGCTTAAAAAGAGGTATCCTTTACTTCATAGCTAAAGACCTTTTGTGATTCACTTTCTTCCAAAACTCAATTATAATGCTTGACGAAGAGAAACCTGTCCTCCCTTATACACCAGAGAAGTGGAAGGGCCCCATCGAACCACTACCTCCGCCATGCATCGGATCTAGCGGCCAAGGTGTATGCCGTTATATCGGTATGGCATATCCTAACAGTAATGGACAACCGGCAGGTATCAAGATTGTGGGATTCATAGTAGCCCGAGGCCCAGAAAATCAATCATTGGAAAAGGTACACTCCAGATGAACCCTTTGCTTCTAATCTAACGTTGAAAGACCGCCAAACCTTCAAATAAAAAGAGTTAAGGCTGCCCCACAGAATGAGTACTCGCTACACGAGTAGGCGACACTCTGTGCACGATTTCGAGGTGGGATAGCTTAGACATATGGTTCGCATTCAATGTAAAGATCACTGTGAGACATCCTGGCGCCGAAATACTGAGCACTGTCCTAATGATCGTGATTCACCCCTACAATTTGGCACCACAAGTGTTCCGACATGTATCTCAGCGCTAGGGTGGAATGAAACCGGACACTGTTTACAGAAATCCTTCCCAATCTTTCAGTGACCGCATAGTTATCTCTAAAGAGAGCTAATTTGGAGTTTCTCCGCTGCTTGGCGAGATGGCTGGCTCTGCTTAGGGCAACAAATGATAAAGTACTCAGATGTTGATGCAGTCTTCTCTCAACGGTTGCCTAAATGCAAAGAATTCATCAGAATACTGCACATCGTTATTTATTATATGTAGTCATCTCAGGTAACAGCTTTTTCAAGGTTCTCTCCAACACAATACCCAGTTCGTGGAGACCATCGGTTTTTGAGGCCAACATTGCTACACATGAGCTGTGTCTTGCCAACAGAGAACCTTTCGAAGTACACCCTCCAAGCATGAAGTAAGTTTCGCCTTCAAGAGTGCTCCACTTTTCTAACATAGGGATCTACTACAGTGTTATTTCCCTCGCCCTAAATCTTATTTTCCCACGTAATCAAGATAAGAGCAGACTATGGACGGAGGCAGAATCAAAGAAACTGCTCGTGGATCTTGTTGTTTATGGCATAAAAGAACCACCACAAGGACGGCACAGAGACGAGTGCGAGTGCCACTTGGAAGACATCTACACATTCCTTTTTAAGAATGTTGATATGGCCGACTACATCAAAGATACACCTCAATGGACTCAAGAAGAAACTAAAGAGCTTCTTTCTGCTCCTTCTCAGTCCGGAAGTCAGCGTCATGATTCCAATGCCTGCGAAACCTATTACTACTCTATGCTGTCCGAGTTGTTTGAGAAACGTGGCGATTCCATTGAAGACGGAATATCACAAGTAGTGGAGGAATATTACTCAAAGAAGAAACAAGCTTAACGGCGATAACCAAGCTGTCAAATGCAATTCCTTTCAACACTGTCTTTTTCTGGATGCGTTTTCCGTGATACTATGTAATAACTATGTCTTTTATCACCTTCCTGGCGTAGAGGTTCCGTAGCCACCTTTAGAGATATCAGATCGAATTGTTAGGGAGCTAGAGGTAAGGGGCAAACTATAATACTTATTCAATCGTCGATACACACTTCTTCAAAGGGACCGCTCGATATTGCTCCATTAAAGGGGTTATGATCAAGTGTTAACCATCAGGAGCCCTATAGAGTCCCCTGCGGATCTTTGCACTCGTGGACGCTTCCTGCATAATACCTACCAAAAGCCTTTTGGAGGCAGACTCTCTTATCAGGCCCAAAATTCAAACAAGCATACCTCCCATACTTATCTGGATTATCGAAGCTGGTTCTCGCTCTTCTGGCTTTGTGCTTGATACAACTTTTGTTTGATTTGATGGTGGATTTGCCACATTTCAACCAGATTTCTTCGGCTTTGGCTTGGACGCCATGAAGCTCAGATCCCTCGTCTACTGTGTCGTTGCCAAAGGAAAAATGACCGTATCGTGGCCGTTTGTTGGTTCATTTCCGCAAGAAACTGGGGGTAAGGATGTCGGGAAATGGTAGATCCTCGTGATCGGACGTGAATTCAATGCACCTCATTGAGTTATGGCACTCTACCATGTATACCTCACCAATCCTTCCTTCAATCTTATTTGTCATATCGTCACTTCTTCTCCTGGTAATGATGAAGTTGGCTCTGCCCCCAAAAGGCCAGAATTCTCTTCGAGACTCGAATTTCGATTCATCATTCGGACTACACGCTGCTTGGCTGAAAATTTCCTTGTGTTGACCAGAATGTTCAACGACCTTCTAGCTTCCTTCAACATAAAGACCCGTTTGCGGCGGTTAGTCTTGGGACGCTCTATTTTCAAAATTGGGCTCTGAACAGTATCCCGAGTTCGTCTACATTTCAGCTCGCAATGAGGCGTTGCCGACAATTGATGCCCAACAACCGCGCCACAACCCCACCTCAACGATCTAGTTGATTCCTATAGTCTCGACAGAAATGTGGGCCTGGCTGTGGACCCACAACCATTAGCCCTTGAGGCAATTCTAGGAGTGATGAGCTAAGTGCGCTATATTTTCAGCGTGAGGAGACTTGGGACAGATTTTATGGACCGATCACGTGCACGCGATCTTGAAGCCCTTCCTCAGATGCACACCCTTCCTTAGACGCACTCCCTTCAACAAGTGATGGTGGATGGTGGGTAGCTGGGAGGGCTTTCTAATTTCAACATTGGATTCTGAGGATATCGCTACATGCATAGTTTCCCAATTTTTCATCAACTTTGCGAACATTGTAGGAGTAAATATAGAATTCAAAGAGACTGGTTCCCACATGCCGACTCATATCTCCTAGTGCGTGGTGAACATCGGGTGAGATGTTTGTTTAAAGTAACATGAATTGACAGCATTGAGGCCCGATGCTCACATGAAGTGCATACCGATTCTCATGGGGGCAACATTGCGATTCTGGACTGCAAGACAAGAACATTTGTCAAAATCTACCTTTCCGATTGATTTCCCGATGCCTTCCAACATCCCTGATTTATTCTCTATTATCTCTTTGCATGAAATGCGAGCTTACCTAGGTATGCTTCATCAGTGTGGCATGGTAGACTACCCTACCATCACGTTGATATGATCACTGCTCAGAATCAAGAGATTACAAACGCAACTAAGAGAATATGGATGTCGCATCTCATGCAAAAGATCGTGTTCATGGTTTGAAACAAATGCTTTCGCGTCGTTTCCTTAGCTCCGTTTTGGGTCGTGTTTCGAAGTTTTGCAGGACGAACACCCATCAAACCCAACTTATATCTCCCTCCCAACCACTTGATTATAGTCATATCCAGTGATCTTACCCTCCCCATCTGTTGGTTTTCAATCTCCCTATCCATTATGCTCCCAATAAACAATCCTGACCTTCGTGATCGCCCATTTCCCAAAATACTGACCAGGTCCCGGGACCAAGTCCATACGAACAATGTTTCAAGACCGTCGAACGACGGCCATAGAGGCCATAGATAGCCACTACGTCTGACTGAAGGACTGGGCAAACAAGCAACTTGCCACCTTGACGCCTTTGAAGACGTCCATCTTTCCCACAGTGAAGTTCCGGTCCATCATCGGACCATTTAACGACACAATCGCTACCCCACCAAAGCTCAATCTCCACGTTGCTATGATCTCAGCAGTTCTATCCGCTCTTGGTTGTTGAATGATGAATGCGGGAACTACGCACACTTCCACCGCAGTACAGCTGAGCCAGCCACCGATGCTCGAAATGGGTACTTCCATCGATGACCTGGATGAAGTTCGCCATCAGCACCATCTTCAACACCGGAGTGAATTCGACAAGCTGTTGGCCCAGATCGTGTGGGTCGTCATATTAGGCCTTCTTCTCATCAGAATTGGATGGCGAGCAACGAAATGGGCGCGAAGGCGGTACGTTGTGACCCCCGTGCCGCTCTGTGGGAACGTAAAAGTCATCTAACTAACTTAGGGGACTCATCAGTTCCACCGGAAAACCTCTGCTATTTCCAACATATAGCAGTTCTGCGTCCAGCACAATTGCCAGAATTGCCACACTCCTTACGGCAGTGTCCCAAATCTCACTCCCAAATCCAATCAACCTATCACGCTTATCCTCTCTCTCCATCGGCCGCACACTCATTATTCTCACCTACCTAGCTATCGTCTCCAGCCTCATCACCACTGTCGACGCACCGCGCAACTCCTCCCATTACGTTGACGACGTTGCATTCCGCGCAGCATGGATGACCCTCACTCAAGTCCCCCTCGTCTTCCTCCTCGGCGTCAAACGTGGGCCTCTACACCTTCTCGCCGGTCTATCATACGAGCGTATAAACTGGGTACATCGATGGGGTGGACGCATCCTATTCTTTTCCGCAACCACACATATGGCGATAATGATGAGTTCGATTTCAGTCTCGGACATTGTATGGTCGAAGGACAAGATCATGCTCTTTGTGAGATTTGGCGTCGGTGCTTATGGGATGTTGACGTGGGTTGCTGTGACTAGCATTCTGCCAATCCGGAAATGGAGTTATCGGCTCTTCTATCTTAATCACTGTTTGTCGACGGGGGTGTTTCTATGGGTACTGTTTCGACATGTGCCGAAATATGCCCGAAACCCCATATATCTATCCGTTGCATGTTTGGCGATGGATACATTGCTGTCTTGGGGGGTATTCATACAGAGGAACATTTGCATCAGACCAGTCAAGCGAGCGTTTCGCGTTTCGAGAAAGATACCGCCGCGCAAGGCGTTGGCGTTGGGCCACATCGTCAAAATGACAACGCCGAAGGATGGGGAAGGATCGTCCAGAAGTTCGACTGTGATTCGGATTAGCGATATTCGATTCAAATGGCGGCCGGGCCAGCATGTAAGAATATACATCCCACGGCTTGGGCCGTTCGAATACCACCCATTTACGCCCGCGACTTATCCAACTCCACGGGTATCTCGAAAGGAATCGTCTAAGAAGCAGGACGTAGAGCAAAATAACCTCTTATCGCAAGCTGCCACGGATGTTCAAAACGACATGATTTTGATGATCAAAACCCACAGTGGGTTTACTCGTCGGTTGACAGACTACTACAGAAGGTGGTTGGCACTGCCGTGTCCTAATGCATCTCGATCATCCTACTCGTTGACCGCGTTCGTGGACGGACCGTTTGGCTTCCCTCCAGAGTGGAAAGATTTTGAAAGCCTCTTCCTAATCGCGACTTCAACTGGAGTATCGTTCACCTTGTCAATCCTGGACTATCTGGCGCAGCTTTGTCGAGGAGGAGATGCCGCCGTTTGCACGAAAAGGGTACGGTTTCTTTGGGTTGTCCGCCACCTGGATTCGCAACTGGATTCCACAGTGACTGAAATGCTACATCGTCATTCAGAAACCTTGAAGGACTTCGGCATTGCCGTCGACGCCCAGTTCTTCGCCACATGTCCCGAAACCCAAGCATCAGGGAACAGTCATCATCGCGACCCATTCGCACATCTCCGCCACCCTCGCAGCAACTTCTTCGCCAACAAGCCACCACTTCGGCTATGGAGTCCGGAAGATGAAGAGCTGTATTCAGAGCCCACGAGTACGGATGGTCGGATGAGTTTTGTTAGCGACAGATCATTGACACTAATTGATGGAGGTGAACCGCAGGCCGAAGCTGAAGAACTGGACCCATATTCTAGAGGGAGGTTTCGCTGGCGATCTTTGATCCCGACTTTCAATGGATATAAAGAAGTTTCCAAGACCGAGGAGAATGGATGTGGCTGCGCAGTACTGAGCAACCAGCCCACCAGGCGGAAAATCAGGGATCTGATTGTGCGGAGCGACGGAGTGAGGCCTGATATACCGGAAATAATGAGGACCATGTTCGCGAGCGGACACAGGGATGGAGGGATGGTTGGGGTATGTGCGAATCTGAGCATGACCGCCGAGACGAAGAATGCGGTGGCGAGGATGAACATTGAGAGTGTTAGAGGTAGACGGGAGAGAGAGCTTGAAATATACTCCGAGGGCTTCGTCTGAGGGCTCAACAGTTTCATTACCCAGTAGCCAAAGCCTCCCTCTACCACAGATACCCTCCATGTATGCATGTATGTACATACTTCTTACCATCACTTTCTTCGATTGCCCAAACTGGTAAAATAATGGGTAGACCATCCGAAAAGGGGCATTGTATAAAGTGTCCATGACGTCGCCGGTAGAGGCATTCACTCTTGCGTTGTCAGCGTCGGTTAACTTGCCGATCGACCAATTGGATCCGCCGTTCCGCTCCACCACCCTGATTTGGGAATAGTTGCAGGATGTGTAAGCAACATAATCAGCGTGTCGATATAACAAACAAAGCATGGGTTTTCACATTCCTTCCATCTTTTCAACTCGTACCTCCGACTTGATGGAAGTTGCGAGTTTGAACTTACCTCTACAACTTTCAGCGACATGCCGGCGCCAGCTCTAGGGTGCCAGATTGCCCCCGACTACGACCATGCAGGGCAGGAATCGGATTCAGATTCTTCAACTGAGAATGAGGAAGAGATGAGTGATTCGAGGAGGGATGAGGAAATTGAGAAGGTGGAAACGCAGCGCGAGGATGGGGAGATGCCGCCGCCAATTCGACCGGCAGTCTTGCAGAGAGGGAGGACGAAGAGCAGGAGGAGTCAAGAGCCGTTGGAGCCGGTGGGGTTTTGGTGTTGGCAGATGGTAGGTGGTATGCGATGTCTTGTTTAGGGAGATCGACGCTGATGGAATTGCTAGGCCGGCGTGAGGCTACATGTGATTAAGTTGTGGTTAAGAACAAGTAGGTCTATGGGTGGATGTTGACAGAATGAAGAAGTCATGTCTGACCGCTCTAGATCTGATACTCTCCATCGCAATCATGGGCTTCCTATGTCTATACTGGGGGGCGCTCTTCAAGCAGGAGCAACGGATGCATTCTCTCGGAGTGTGGGTGGTGGACTTTGACGGGCAGGTGCCGCCCTACGAGAACGTGGAACCCTTTGTCGGGCCCTTCGTTGTCGACTCCATCAGGAGCCTCATTGAGAGCGAGAAATATCACCCCGGATTTACCTTTCGCTCGCCCGCCGACTTCGACAATGACCCGTTGAAGGTGCGAGAGAGTGTATTCGACTTCGGTGCGTGGGCAGCCGTGATCATCAACGCCAATGCCACTGGCCTACTGGCGGCGGCAGTGTCGGAGGGCAACTCCTCGTACGAGCCCATGGGTGCCTGCCAAATCATCTACAACTCTGCTCGCGACCAGTCTACAGTCTCTAGCTATATCCTCCCGTATCTGACCCAAATTCAGAAGCACGCCGTTACGCGCTTCGGTCGCGAATGGATCGGACATCTCCTACAAACCAAGGCGGTGTCCGACCTCAACTTGGCCACGGCCCCACAAGCCATCTCGCCAGGCATCGAGTTCACTCTGTACGACCTGCGACCGTTCGGGCCGCCCGTTGCGATCCCTGCCGTTAGCATCGGCCTCATCTACCTCATCATCATCTCCTTCTTCAGCTTTACCTTCTTCCTGCCGATTCACATGAAGTATCTCTCGCCAAAAGGCCATCCGCCGCTGCACTTCTACCAGCTCATCATCTGGCGCTATGTCGCTACAGTGGGATCGTACTTTATGCTCTCCTGTGTCTATTCCCTCGTCTCCTTGGCGTACCTTATGCCAATGAACAATCGGCCAGCATCTCATGTTTGGCCGGCTTCGAATCCCAACGCTTACCACCACGGCACCTTCGTCGTTTATTGGATGGTGAATTGGGCTGGAATGACTGCCTTCGGTCTTGCGAGCGAGAATATGGCCATGTTGTTGGGAACACCGTGGACAGCGCTATGGCTTATCTTCTGGGTCATTAGTAATGTAGTGACTGGATTCTACCCTCTGCCGCTGGCCTCAAGCTTCTATCGTTGGGGCTATGCGTGGCCCATGCACAATAGTAGGTTGGGCCCAAGTAGTACGGTGACAGATATGCTAACCCTCGCTCGCAGTTGTTGAAGTCACACGCCAAATTCTGTTCGATCTGCACCCACGCATCGGGCTTAATTTTGGCATCATATTCGCATGGTGTGCAGTGGGGACTGTGTTGTTCCCATTCTGTGCATATTATATGAGATGGAAAACAATTCGCGAGAAGAAGATGGCAGCGCAGAGGGAGACCGAGTGGCAGGCGAAGATGGAGAAGGAGAGGGAGCGACCCAGCTTTCTAGCAAGAGTCACAACCCTCGGGGAGAAGTCAACCAAAGGGAGACAGCCGGGTTCAGTGCCAGCGTGATTGGTTCAAGAGATTTATGGGACCAAGGTCGAATCCAAAGTATTATACCAGCTGGGTTCAGCCGCAACAGTTGTATGGCGATGAGAGAGCACCAACGGATTACCGTACTGATAGTGCTGATACTACACGGGGATCTTGGACTTTGAGCTGGGCAGCTATGGTTTTTTGCGGTCATTTAGGGTACCTGTGCGTTGAGGCTGTTCTCATCAAAAATCTACATTTCCACAGGTACCAGTCTTGAGACGTTGCAGTATCTGCCTATAAAACTCCCAGCCCAACTGCTATGTCTCCCTTCCCCTCTCCTTAACCCACCGCTTCTGGCTCTTCAGAGTCGTTGCCTGGGTTATTGTCCAAGCCCATTCTATATTTTGCCTCCTTACTACCTTTCCACCATGCCTCAACTTCGCAGTGCCACCAAGAAGGCCAAACAAAAGGCTAAAAATAGCCGCCAATGCCTCAAGCCAAAGGCTTCCAAAGGCAAGGACAAAAAGAAGGCTGATGAGGACCATCACCTGGCCCCCCTTCTCCCCAAACCCATGCCCCCTGACCCTGTCTTTACTCTCGGACCCAGGTCAATTCGGGGATTTCTCCCTTGTGTCCCTCCCTCAGGCTTGCCTGCGCTTTCTGCAGTGCACAGGGTGTCATCACTTCACGCCGCCGATCCCTCTGGCGGGTCGCAACAGGACCAGATCACCACGGACTCCCGAGGCCTGGTAGTCCCGCCCAATTTGTATCCAGATCCTCACCACGAAGAGCAGGTTTCTGCTCCCCGGCCGCAGCTCGCTGCGTCCAACAAGTAAGTTCTCCCTCTCCATGCCTACATCCATTGCCCCACGACACTGAAACTAACTTATGGCGGTCTCTTCCCGGTCTTCAACGGGGACACCTCTCCAAGCACCAGCGACAGGACGCTCCCAGCGCCTGTCCTGCACAGAGCCGCCAAGCGGTCTTGTCTCCCGGAATGCTCGGACCGGAGCCACTTATCCTTGGACATCCAGGGACTGTCTATCCAGGAAAACCTTCTCCTGGGAAAGCTCTTGATCCATGCGCAGCACGGGCCGGAGGACCGGATTGTTCCCGAGGACCATGTGGAGGCTGCCTGCCCTGCCGGGGCTTGACGCTCCCAGGCAGAAGGAGGAGGATTACCACCGCTATGGCCCTAAGCCGTTGAAGCTCATTTAGTTGCCGAAGCTTGATGGAAACTGAGGAGTGGTAGGCTGACTTGGTTCACGATGGATATGGGTTCTATCTCAACTTTTTCACCAAAAGTCCGACGGGTGGTGTTCTTTTGTGGCTACATGTACTTTAAATCTACACTCCCACTATTGGAATAAAATACACAATCTGTTTACATCTTTCAACGTACATTCAACCATCTGTTTGACCTTCCCTACTCCGTGTTACAGTATCACACACTTCAGGAATCCCCGCCCATATCAAACGCCCAGAAATCAGGAAACGTCCACCCTGACATATCCACCTGCATATCCTGCAAATCATCCCAAGCTCCCTGCCCTGGTGCCATGATCTTTCCACCCGACGCCAGCGCCGTCGCAAGACCTCCTGCCCCAGGTATTCCATGGACTCCCGGCACACCCATAATAGACGACTCGGGGCCTGGTCCGCGAGGCGTGGCGCCCTGTGGAACAACGACATTCGTGAACGATGAGTGACCATCTGGGGGCGAGGCGGTGGAGATGGTGCTGCGTAGAGACGACGCGAAGTTGTCTTCTGGATCCTTCTGCATGGCTAGCACGCGGAAGCAGAGACGAGTTATTCCGTCAATGGCCTTTTGGTTCCGGGAACGAAGGTCATTGCTGTAATTATACATGGCGGGATTGAAAGGCGAGGAAGCTGGCATGAGAGAGAGGGCTGAACATAGAATCCAGAACTCCATATATCCGGTTCCTAGACTCATGACTTTGTGCTCAAAGATTGCTACGCAGCGCTCGATGAGCTCCATGGATGTTGTGACTAAGCATTTCATCATCAAGTTGTTCGAAGGCATCTGAGGGATGTTGAGCTGGACGCCAGGAGGTATAGAAGGCTTGGTGGTAGTTCCCCATTCGGCGGGGTTGGATTTGGGCGCGGGAGGTTCCGTTATGGGAGCAGTCCCATTCAATGGGGGATCGGAAAGCTCGGGGAAAGAGGAGTTGTTGTATGCAACCATTGCCGTAGTCATAGCGGCTCTGAAGATGTCGTTTCTGATATGATTCAGTGCAAATATGTTCCTCTGTATCAACAGATCATGGGAGCCGATGATCGAGCTGGCAGCATTTGCACAAGCAGTGAAAGAATATGCAAAGCGAGAATTTGTCGCTGCAAGGATGGCGTATGGTCTGTGGAGTATGAGCAGGAACTGTCGAAGTTGGAGGTTGAGCAAAGCGCCCGAAACTACAGATTCGGGACTGCTCCATGTAGGAAATGATGAGAGAATAGATGTGATCTGGGCATCATAGTGGAGCACATCGGAGTACTGCAGATTCGTGGATGGATTGTTAAGTAGCTGCATAAGATGGACACGGAGCGAGAGCGATCGGTGGCTGTGAACTAGATAGGACGACGCCGTAAAGTGGTCAAGCGGGCGGCCAACAGGCGCTTGAGGCGACTCGGTGTGAAAGATTTCATCGGGGACGTTTGCTGGTGGTGGAACATCAAAGTAGAGCCCGCACAGAGACGACTGTAGGCCACAGTCAATCGACGATGCCAACTCTAATTCTGCAATGGTCCCCCAAAGTCGTTTTCTCATCTCAGTCTCGAACTCAGATATGCGTTTACCGGCGAGCAGAGATGGATCTCGGTGCATTCCAGCCGCCATGGCCATTCGAATCAGATCTCCAGAATTTATCCAGTCTTGCTTCATTTTGACACAATTCACACGCTTGGCAACTAGCGAGAGGCAGTTCTGTTGAAAAAATGCAAGTGTGAGATGCTTCCGTGGCTGGCGCTTCAACCACGCATCGCAAGCATCAATGATATTAGAGGCGGCTTCACGACCGATGGAGCTGTCTCCGATGAAGACAGTGTCCTGTTCGGGCGTCAAGCATTTGGTAGCGGCGAGGATGAGGAGCAGGATTACGACAAAGTGGATTGGCGTCAGTTCACCTTGTGGCGCCTCCCAGAACGCGTGATACTCTTTCCAAAAGGTAGGTTCATGCAGGATGCGATACGAAGTCTCAAAGGTCTTCAAGTACAGCGCCACGTGATGATCCATGACGGACCGGGTCGGAAGCATGGGCAAGATCTCGGCGTCGGTGCCTTGAAATTTGGGCCCTTTCTCTTTCAAGAGAGCTTTTCGGCGAGTCCTAAATGCCTTAAAATCTCCCCGGATCCGGCCCATTGAAGAATCAATGGACATGGCTGCCCGAGTGAAGATTTGAAGCTCAGGAAACTATGCTACGTTTAGTTTGTTTTCTTCTCACAATCTCTAGGTGTCCCACGCTTTGATGACCTACCTGGCCGATTAATGTCATTGGGCTTGTAGAGCCATAAAATTGCGTCTTGAAACTTTTTCCTCTGAACATGAAGCACTCCTTGATCTTGGGGTCATCTTCGTGGTCATCGAGGTTGTTGACGATGGATGACGGGGCGTTGACATCGCCCCTCGTATTGTCCATTCTGGCTATTTGGCGTTCCAACAACCCAAGGCGTCGTTCCTGGATTCGCAATTTCCAGGTCAGAGCATCTGGGGCGATATTTGAGTTCGGGGTTGGGCCAAGGCCTGAGTCGGGTTGAGGAAAGTTGTTTAGACCAATGCCGCCTTCCAAATGCCCCTCTCCACTAGCAGGCAACTCTTCAAGCAGTCGCGGATCGTACGTGCATTGTTCTGCCCTTCCCGTCTTTTGGCAGCGACTGCAGACAGGATATACACGATCGCATTTCATCTTGCGGTTCCTGCATGCATAACACGACAAAACCTTGCGCTTTTTGCTTGCTCGCTTCTCCACCGACGCATCGGGCGAATTAGAGCGCGACTCGGCGCTCCTAGTAGACATGGTGAGTTGGGTGATGGCGCTCGCCAGGGTGGGATGGAGAGGTCGGACAAGGCGGAGATGGCGATGGAGATGGAGATGGAGCTGCGCGGGGCCGCACGATACAAATAGCGCCGGGACTTGGGAAGATCGCTCTGACTAAGCCAAAGGATTCACGCATTATGCATCAGAGAGGAGGACGACTCCAAAGCATCAGAATGCAATGGTAGGGGATTGTGCTTCAATGGTGACGACACAGTCGAATTTGAGTGGAGGTTCGGCTTGCAGGTGGGACAAACGGACATCTGAATGTGTTTCAGTGCAAAGAATGTATCGTCTTCCCTGGACGCAAATCCTCCAGGAATCCTTTACTCCTGATTGCTTACGTGAACTGGCAATGCGAGCGGCAAGTGAGGGTGCACCGCTCCTGAAGTTATGAAGTCATCAGGTCGAGCATCGTCCAACTTGACTTTGGAGCAGAGAGTTGCCCCTCCCCCAAAAGATCACGTGATTGGATGACTCAGCATCTTTACTAACTTCCGTCCCATCTCGATTATTCTTACCTTCAGGCATTCGCACACACCCGTCCATCCATCGCATCATTTCCTCGCATTCATCTTGTTTAGTTGTGTTCCTTACCAATGTCCACTGCTGATATCCCCTCTAACAAGGAGGGGACGCTCGGAAATTGCTTACGAGTACTGAATTTCATCAGCTGACGCACGGCCCCGGCTGACGCACACCCACACCGGAATTTACCGAATTTTGACATTATTCAAACTCCACCAATATGGATCGTATTGAGGAAGCGCTTGCACATTTAGAATCGCTGAAACCAGGAGAATCAAAAAATATTACTGCAATAGCAAAATTATATGGTGTTGAAAGAAGCAGGCTATCAAAGCGCTGGCGAGGCGTCCAGGGCTCTCGTGCTGCACAGTACGAAAATCAACGACTACTCAATGATCAGCAAGAGAAGGAGCTTGTAAAGTACGTCAATCACCTCTGCAACCGTGGACTACCACCTACAAAGCAATGGCTACGCAACTT
>ML977659.1:44839-68438 GCA_010015725.1 Amniculicola lignicola CBS 123094 | reverse complement strand
ATCCAGGTCATGACTCTCCAGATGGAGAATCAAGGCCTGAGCAAAGCTCTATTTAATGAGAAGAAGAAGAGGAAGCGTGGCAAGGCTCTCTTGCTTGAACCACCAGAACGATACAACGGTGGAGCTGTATTTTATAGCCCCCGAAAGGTTCAACAAGCACGTGAACGACAAGCTGAGAAAGAGACTGCAGCAGAGCTCCTACGCAATGAAAAAGAGGAGAAGGCAAGGCTCAAGATGAATGAGAAGCTAGAGAGGGCTCAAATAGCTGAGGAGAGGAGACGTACAAAGGCAGCTGCAAAGGAAGCTCGAGAGGAAGAGCTACAGCAAAAGCGACTCCAGAGGCAGGAAGCCCAGCTCACTAAGCAGGCTAACCAGCAGCTTCAAAATGACTACAATGTAGCTAGAAAGGCTACAAAGCCTCCCCGAGCTCACAGTTGTACACGAGAGCAGGTAGTCGATGAGCAATCAGTTGTTGAAGTAGTAGATCTGCCACAGCAGCAGAATCGACGGGGTAGAACTATCAAGCTCCCAGAGCGCTATTGTAACTAGCTAGTACGCGCAGTAGAATCGCCGTAATTGATTTGCTACTCCATCAAAAATCTATATCAATCGATCAACTATTGAATACTGTAGGCCCTCGATTGTAGAGCTACTGCACGGCAAATTCCGTGCGTCAGGTGGGACCGTGCGCCAGCTGATCAAACTCAGTAAACCGTGGGCTCCGAATATTGGGCGGTTCGGAAAGGACCAATACATCGCAGTTCACAGGTGACTTCTCATCTCAGCAGTTCTTCCGCTCTCTCGTCAGGTCCTCCGCCCTGTTCCAGTAGCGATGATGTCGGCTTCCCCCGTGGGGTAATATTGGCCCGGTACTTCAGCAATGCGGAGAACCCTGCACACTCCACCGCGCTGCGTCAAGAGAACCCTGCTTGAACCCCCTTCTCGGCGTGCGTTATCAAATTATACGCTTTTGGATTGCTGCAGGCACAAATACTAAATTTGACCCTTGTTGTCAAGTCCCGAAGCCACCAAACAGATCCACTTCTCCATATGACGACCGGGTTGACCCCCCTGCATGCCCTGCTCGTTCATATCGGCTGAACATTCGGGAACCCTTCGAAAACATTCGATACCTTGTCTTGGCGTTGTTCAAATGCCAGATGCCTCCTATGGATCCCCTCCCAGCGTGGGTGTTGGGAGCCACCCACACCTGCACCGAAACCTGGCCGCTTACACGCTGCAAATTGAGGCATCTGGTTGAATCTGTGTGTTTAAGGATGATGCTGCACACTCGTGACAGTCTCCAGTTTCCAAGAAGTGGCAGGCCCAGAAAGCCTAGCTCTTGGGATGAGCTTCGCAAGCTTCGCAACCTTAGCCGATATCCCCGCCAGCCCTGGCGTCGACAGCATGGTTGGGCCCTATCACATTGAGATTCAGACTCCTCCACCACCTGATTTCATCAACCTTCATCTACACTCCTCACCATGTCTATATCGCGCGTGACAGCCCCCCCTCGGCGTTCAACTGAGGCAGTTTTGTACCGTCAGGAGGTACACACGCACGACCAATAAACAGACTGGAGCCCCATCAGAATCACCCGATGTCTCCCTTCCCACTTTATGAGCCCCATTTCTTGTCAATATCAGGCATAGTCGCAGCCCATCGGGGCTGCACTCCGATCATCCCTCCACCGCCCGCCAGATCTGAGATGGAGGCTTTCTACTGCTGCCCTTATTCGTGGCCTTTCCCTAGCTCTACTTTGACCTGAATATAACGACTTGCGGCTGTACGCATTTGATATCTCAGATTGATTGCTGAAGATTATTTTGAAGTTGCTTTCGGCGTCATGGCAGCTGTTCATTTTCTGATGAAAAGGTATAAAACGATGACGCCGCCCGCAAGACTTCAGAGCCATATCTTTGCTACGAGACAACTCCCCGACCATCGCAATGCATCGCTCAATCGCTATCGCTTCAGGCCTTTTGGCCGTGGCCAGTGGCCAGCTGGTTGGCACACAGCAGACCGAAACCCACCCAAGCATGACCTGGCAACAGTGTACTGCGAAAGGTAGTTGCACCACGAAGAACGGGAAAGTGGTCATCGATGCCAATTGGCGCTGGCTCCATGCCAAAACTGGGTATGTTGTTACCAGATCTCTTAGAAATGAGTCCTGACAACCCTCAGCTATACCAACTGCTACACTGGCAACGAATGGAACTCCACACTGTGCAAAGATAACAAGTCTTGTGCATCGAATTGTGCCCTCGATGGTGCAGACTATAAGGGAACCTACGGTATCACTGCCAGTGGAAATTCTCTGCAGCTGAAGTTTGTTACCAAGGGTGAATTCTCCACCAACATTGGTTCTCGTACCTACATGATGAAGGACGACACCACCTATGAGATGTACAAGCTGGCACCCAACCTCGAGTTTACTTTTGATGTTGATCTCTCCAACTTGCCTTGTGGCCTGAACGGTGCCCTGTACTTTGGTAATAGCCATACTGCAGATCATCTGAAGCACACACTGACATATTCCAGTTTCCATGGATGCCGACGGTGGCCTAAAGAAGTATTCCGCCAACAAAGCTGGTGCCAAGTATGGAACCGGATACTGTGATGCGCAATGCCCGCGCGACTTGAAGTTCATCAACGGCGAGGTATGTTCTCCTCATTGCGCGAAATTCAGCCACTGATACCTAGAATAGGGTAACGTTGAGAACTGGCAAGCATCCTCCAACGACGCGAACGCTGGTGTCGGTGGCCACGGCTCCTGCTGCGCTGAGATGGACATCTGGGAGGCCAACTCTGTCTCTACTGCCTACACGCCCCACTCGTGCAGCACTGTTGAACAGACCCGCTGCGATGGTGACAAGTGTGGTGGAACCTATTCCGCTGATCGTTATGCTGGTCTCTGTGATCCTGATGGCTGCGATTTCAACTCCTACCGCATGGGCGACACCTCCTTCTACGGCAAAGGCAAGACGGTCGACACCAGCAAGAAGTTCACCGTTGTCACTCAATTCGTTGGCACTGGTGATTCCATGGAAATCAAGCGCTTCTACGTCCAAGGCGGCAAGGTCATTCCCAACTCCGAATCCAAGATCGATGGCGTCCCTGGCAACTCCCTCACCACTAAATTTTGCGATGCCCAGAAGAAGGTCTTTGGTGACATGTACACGTTCAAGGACAAGGGTGGAATGGCCAACATGGCAAAGGCTCTCACAGCTGGTATGGTGCTTGTTATGAGCTTGTGGGATGACCATTACTCCAATATGCTTTGGCTCGATTCCTCGTACCCCACGGATAAGGACGCAAGCATCCCGGGTATTGCGCGTGGAGAGTGTGATACTGGATCTGGTGTGCCTGCTGATGTGGAGAGCGCTTCAGCCGGTGCCTCGGTCACTTATTCGAACATCAAGTACGGACCCTTGAACACTACCTTCGGGTAGATGACCACCAAAACTTCTGGAGGAGGTAAAGTACAGTGGAGGAAAATGTGTGAATGGGGGGCTGGATCGTCTTGTATATACAACTCACAATGCTCAAACTACTCTGCCAATCGCTAGATCAATAGATACAGCTTCAGCTTTAAAACAAACGTTGGGACTGCCAAACTCAGATGTTGTCCCATTAAGCTCTTCTGCCAACGTCCAAGAGTCTTCACACTGTATTCCAAGATGTCTTTGCTGTATTTGCGCGGCCTTGGGTATTGGCGATATAAACGACTGCGATCGAGAATTTATTGCACCTTACCCACCATTTCGCTGGCGTTCATTTGAGTTGATTGTTTCCCATGTGGTGGGATGTTCATTTATGATATATTGCGCGGGTATTTTGACGAGAGGCGAGATCTCCCGATTGGGGACCCTGGCTTGTCTAGCTTAGTCTGGGAATTCATGCGGTGCCGAGAACAGGATTTTGTTGGGGTTTGCACTTTATTCTTTTGATTTTCGTGTTTTACTGAACTTAACCAATGATTAGGGCTGGTGATGATGGAGTCACGCCGCGAGATGAATCACAATTGGGATTGCGCCACCTCTCATTATCCAGAATCCTAAACTCTACGGAAATATTGGCGGAAATTTCGCTTTCTAATCCAATCGTTTTCCAAACATCGCCTTGTAACTTTGGCATATCAACCACACACTGGCATTTCGAATCGTATTTTGCGTTCGACATCGCGCAAGAGACATGTAGACTGTGTTCAAGTACAAGGCGACCAGTTGGCATAACAGGAGGCCTTCTAAGGCCACCAGCGCCACTAAAACCACCTAGGTAGAGACCTGCGCACAGATGGTTTGTTTACCTGACGCGAAGAGCTTCAAGCCCACCATTCTCTCATCATCAGCTTCTCTTCCACCGCAACGTCTTCAATATGCTCTTCCCAACGCTCCTCTTCCTCTTCTCTGCACCCCCAATCACCCTCATCCTCTCCTACCTCATAGCCCTCACGCGAAACTACCTTCGCGTACGCCACCTTGGCATCCCAATCATCATCCGCTTCATCGCAAACGGCGACCCACTATGGATGATGCTCTCCTCCCCCATCTGCAACCTGCTCTCCCACCTCCCCTTCACAACCCCCTTCATCTCCACCTACCGCCGCGGCTGGGAAGCCCGTGTAAGATGCAGCCCCCATCTCTCGCTCGGCCCGCTCTTCCTCATCGTCACGCCAAGCGGTAACTGGCTCAAAGTCGCCGACTTTGCGCTCGTCAATGACATCCTGAAGCGCAAAGATGAGTTCGGCCGTGACATGGAGGCTTTCAAGGTGCTGGACATTTATGGTAAGAGTCTGGCTACGACCGAGGGCGCGGATTGGAATCGCCATCGGAAGGTCGCGGCGGTCACGTTTACAGAGAAAAATAATGAGCTTGTGTGGAGGGAGAGTTTGCTGGAGGCGAGTCAGATGTTGAGGTTTTGGATGGCGAGGGCGAAACAACCGATTCGCACGTTGGGTGAGGATACGAAGATTTTCACGCTGAATGTGCTGGCGGCTGCACTTTATGATAAAAGTTATCCGTTTGAGAGTCGGGAGGAGAGTCAGAAGAGAGAGAAGGCTGAGGGGAAGAGTAAGGCGTTTGGATATCGGGATAGCCTGTCTACCATTCTGAGGATGATTGTGCCGGTCATGGTGTTTGGTGAGACCACGCTGAGGGAGGCGTGGTGGTTGCCTCAATCGATCAAGAAGGCTGGATTCGCGGTGTCAGATTTCCGGACATACATCACAGAGCTGATTGATGAGGAGCGCTCGTTGATCTCCCAGGGGAAGCAGACTTCGCCGAATCTGGTCAACAATCTGGTCCGGGCCTGCGAAGAGGAAGACAACGGTAGCACGAAAAGAGATGTATCAGGACCCAAACGCGCAATCCTAACCAAAGACGAAATCATCTCCGATCTCTTCGTCTTCGCCTTCGCCGGCAACGACACCACAGCCATCACTCTAACCCACATCCTCGCCGAACTCTCTGCCCACCCCGACATTCAAAATTGGATCTCTGAAGAACTACGCTTCCACCTCCCCGAAGATGATATGACAATGTGGGACTTTCAAACTTGCACCAAGCTCAAGCGATGCTGGGCTGTCATGTACGAAACTCTCCGCCTCTGCCACCCCATCAGCCAACTGGTCAAGACTACAGGCAACTTTGCCCGGCCACTGATGTTTGAGGGGAAGACGTATTTGATTCCACCCAAGACGTCAGTGGAGAATCTCGCTGCTCTGCAGACTCTCCCTCAAATCTGGGGAGAGGATAACTTGACGTGGAATCCGAAGCGCTTCATCACTGGCACATCAATCGAGAACGAAATCTTGCCTCCTGATACTTCGGATGACTTTTTTCCCTGGGCTTATGGCAGGTTGGTGTGTCCTGGGAAGCGGTTCTCACAGTTTGAATTGGTTGCGGCGATCGCGGCGATCTTTCGGGATCATCGGGCGGAACCGGTGCCAACGAAGGGGGAGAGTGTTGAAGGGGCTCGGCTAAGGACGATTCAGATGGCGGAAGATATTGAGATGCGGCTATTGTCTGAGATGCGTGAACCTGAGAAGGTTGCTATTAGATGGATTTCGAGGGAGAGTGATAGTTAGAAATAGCTAGGTATGCTGGGATGCTGACCCGCGCGGCTGGAGGAAACGATATATACTGCTACACTGTGCTCGGTGTCGTCCTGCTCGGTATTAACTCAGCTTGATTCGCTGCTCGGATATTTCCACGACGGACCTATTGAACCGTGAAGTGAGTCTTCAAGAGAGTTATCCAAGCTTGTTACAGTGACGCAAATATGATTCGATTCAACTTTCAGTTAGTCAACCAATAGCTCGACATCCGGGGTATATACTCGTAGGTCACTACTACATCCATCATCTCGTCCGCTCATTCCCCTTCCCGTTCCCCATCGCGTTCCCGATCGCCCTCTGCTTCATCTTCCTCTTCTCTCTCGTAACCCCCTCCTCATAATCTCGCACCATCTCCTCCACACCCCCGAGATCCTCAGCGGGAAGCCAATCTTCGACATCCTCGTAGCCTTCCCAGCGCACAAGATAATGTTTCTGGCCTTTGGTGTGGTTGTGCCCTACTATGGCTGCGATGACGTACTCCTGCTCCGGCCCTTCGATATCGGATTCTTCAGCGGTTGAGGATTCGGCAACTTTTTCCACAGTAGGATTGTCGTGCATAGGCATCCTGCTGGCATTGGCCACAGGTACGGGTTCAGGGTTGATAGGGGCGTGTTGATTGAGCACGAGGGGCCGGGCTGGGACGTACCCCGAGGGAGCAACTGCAGGAATATCCGAGTCGGAACTGGAGGCGGAATCGGAGTCAAGGATTTCGTAGACCACGGCATGTTCCACTGAGTGCCGTGAGATGGATGCAGAAGATGGGGATGTGGGAACGCTGGGAGCAGGTTGGGGTGGCCGAGACCGCGATCTGCTCACTGTCTTCCTCCGCTTTGAACGATGATGAATGTTGTCGTCGCTGTCTTCTCGTATGGGCACCGCACTTTTGTAGTGGTGCTTCTCAAAAATGAGCTGCTGAGCTGACTCTAACTGTGAGTCTTCCGAATCGTCAATTTGTATGACCTCTGGCTGTGAGCGATAGGCGGTAGGGGACATGGGCAGTGCACTGTTGGCTACGAAGGCGGAGCGCATGAGGTCGGGCGAATTCGTGGGTATGCGGTCCAGATCGACTTCTGAATCTTCTTCGTCTTCTGTGTCGGAGACGATGCAAGGGAGAGATGTCTGACCAGGGTCGAGATCCATTGCGTCTGGATCCTCTGCCTCTACCTCCTCCATTGCATCTTCGAGCGCTCCCAGTGCCCCGTTCGCTCCATCATACCCCGCAAAATCCGACGGCGTCCCTCTGCCGCGGCCCCGCCCCCGCCCCCGCCCTCGCCCTCGCCCTCTCCCCCTAGATCCCCTCGATCCCCTCGGTCTCCCTAGGGGTCTAGATATATCTTCATCACGCTCCCCCAGCCCACTCAACATCCTGGATCCGCGACCCACTCCCGGTGTCCTCGCATTTTTGTCCAGCCTTCGCTGTGCCAACTCCTCTCTCTCCGCCATTTTCACTGCAGCCTCGGCTTCCGCCTCTGCCTTGAATTCGGCCTGTTCGAACCTCTCCAGCTCCCGCGGAGAGACGACCTCGAGTATGCGCGACAGGTCAACCTCTTGCATTTCCTCCCGATCTTTCTCCTTACTACCGTCCTGACCAGCCCCCTCCCTGTCGCCTTTCCTCAGGGTGTAGGTGACGAGGACGCGGTAGAAGATCCTATTCAGGCCATCTTCGGTCTGGCCCCTCCCCAAAATGCGGCTCCGCGCATTCGGGATCGGGCAGTCCTTCGGTAGGTTCTTTGTTATGACGGGCGGCTGGCGACGCAGATGGTACAACGAGTCGTAGATTTCGGGCTCGGGGTGGTACGTTTCCCATTCCCACTGGGACATTGTCAGATGGTGGGATGACTGCAAGGGTCGCGGGGTATAAAGCATGTATTTATATGTACTGTCGTAAGAAGGGAAAGCACGTACAATCATCTCGCCATCTGAAGTCCCCCGACCGCGCCCCGAGCCTCTGGTACGCCCGCGCACACGCCCGCGACTTGTACCACGAGAACCGCGAGGCCGACCACGTGGTGCGCCGCGCGCGCCTCTCGCCGACATGTTTAGGGCGCCAATCGTTGTAAGCAATCTGATGAGAGAGCGCACGTTTGAAGAGGTACGAATCGCGCAATTGGAGCGCAAAGGGCAGTGAGAAGCGACATGGCGAAACAGAGCATGTGGAGAAAGTTTGGTGGACGCGATGCGATGTTTCGCCAGGTTGAATGGGGCTTACGTCAACTTCGTGGAATCCAAGATTAACCGAGGAGTGAATGTCGCCTGCCACCTCTCTACCCATCATCTTCCACAGATCTCCACGGGTGCACACAACGACCACCGAGACCCATTGCACCCTGTAACCATATTATTACCTCATTTCCCGTGAGATTCTGCGAAAAATGCCCCAGGGTAGTGGATGCTGTCTTCTCCCCACTTTCCACTGCGCAGTCATGCCAGTTTCTCATCGGAGCTATATCCGAATACTTCAATCACTGGCCTTCTGGCGAGAGCTCATGAGTCCAAACAACTCCCTAGAATTGTTATTGCAAGTATCTGCGGAAGATCCAACACCCAGACCTCCTAGTATTATAAGCAGGCAGTCGTTCCTTTAACATCCTAGAAGTATCATTTGCTCCTCAACAGTGTCTCAGAATTGAAGCTGCTTCGCCCATTTAAACAAGGGCGAATTCAATTGCTTCTCCCTTACCCTGAGCCTCGAGGAACTTCTCCCCCTGCATAGCATCGTGCACATACGCCTCGCCGACAAATGTGTACCCGCCTTCGCAAGGCCTCAGTATATATGGGACACGGCCGCCATGGAAAACTGCAACCAGATCCCCGGACCTGGCAGACTCAGGCACCCATCCAATACTTCCCCCTTTGGTTGAACAGAAACGTCTTCCCTTGCAAAAGTGAAAGAAGTCCTGCTCAATTAGGGCAAAATACTTGCCATTGATATCGGCGTCCCAATCCCCCGTTCGGCCGGATTCTTTGTGCAGTTCCCAATATGATTTAAAGTAATATTCGTACGTCCAGTTGATGGGGTGGAAGTTTCCATCATGGTTACAACACATGGTACGCCAATGCGCCTCCCATAGGTCATTTGGAATTACATCATTCTCGTCTTTATTAGTTGCTAACGTAATAGCAAGGCACTCCCGGAGCCACAAGTGTCGGGCCGTGGTATTCAGCAGCCCCGAGGGCGGGTGGGTCTTCTCGGATCCTGGAATAACAGTTGTCCGTCCGGGAGTGAAGGGGATCTGTCCGATTTCACCGACTTGGTCGATGAGGAAGCCCTTGACGTACAGCTTCCCTTCGTTCTCAGAATGTCGCACTAATAGCGTCGTGCTCAAGGGTGCTGCCGTAAAATTGACGCGGTGATCGTAAGACATGAACGACAACGTGTCATCTAAACGGGAGAGATCTGGGACCCAAGACGGGAGATCTAACATCGAATCTTGTTTGTTGGAGCTCAATCCCATAGCTTTCAGGCTACCGTTCTTTCGAATTTCCCACATGACGAATCTCTTGAACACTTCTTCGACAGCAATTGTGTAATCTGGAGTCACCTCTACATCACCATCGTGCAGATTTTCGGCCAGTCCGCGTACCCCAAAGACCTTATCGCGTGGATCCACACAGTTCAAATGACCGGCTTTGGTGACCAAGTCCACCAACCGAACAGAGCCCTCCTTCTCTCTCCAGAATTCGTATGGTAAGGCGTGCATATCAGCCCGAGCCGATTTGATGATTTGGACCATGAAGATACCGGCACGAACTTTGGGGTTGATGTGCCTGTCAAATCCTTCAATCTGGTCCGAATAGTGACATGCAGTGTCGCAAACGCGCTCAAGCACACCCCAAAATATACGCTCATGTCCAAGAACAACTGTCGTTCGTCGATTGAGAATCGCCTCTTGAAGGACCCAGGTTCGCCCAAACCAAGGTCTTTCCAGCATTGCTGCTACAGCAGCCCAATCTCTCGTATCGGCGACTGGTTGCCGCGCTGGGCGAAACACACCAACGCCCCAGTGACTTAAGAATCCAATGCTCGAATGAAACCAACGTCGGAAATAGACCGGCCAGAAATCTCGGTCGAGTTGCGAAAGGGTGGACAAAACATCTGCAGTTTCCGGTGAGCTCGGTCCAAGCCAGATCAGGACTTGTCGTGCGGAAGAGTAGATGGTCGTCATCATCTTGACTTGCTGCGATCGTTCTTCTAGGTCAGCCTGCTGGATGCACAGTGCATCAACCCAAAGATAGACAGGCCGGGTTGGATCTCGCAGATGGTGTAATGCAGAATGCAGATTCTCGGTAACAGTGATTCTTTGTCCACAACAAACGATGGGCTCGCGGATCGCTGCATCGCCCCAGGCGTAGGAGAGCGCATCGTATCGCACACGCCAGTCAAGTTGTACGTTGACGAGATTGCATCTCACCTCATCCTTGAGATTCCCAGGTTCAAGAATTGAGAGCCGGATTTCGTTTTCACGAGAGATGGGTTGGTATATGGAGTTTCCCTTGTTGGACAGCTCGATATTGGTAGGATTGGTACTTTCAATCTTCTTCGGCGGAATGACTTTGAATATTGTGGCATCTTCAATGGCATCGATTATCCCGTGGTGATGAAGTATGAAGAGGCATTGAGTCAGGGCTGTGTGGACATCATCGCCTACGAGATACAGAGTGCCGGAAACCAAGAGACAGCGTTTCAAGGTCTTTCTCCACCACGAGCTTGACTGCTGTGGTCGGGAAGGTGGGTGCCAATGCCACAAATGGCGGACCTGGTCACGGGAATTTTTCGATAAGACATTCTTCCTCAGCAGCGGATTTAGCAGGTTTCGATGGAAGGACCTCGCCATCCTGCTCAACACACCAACTCCCGCAGTGTGGACGGGAGAGGCCCTCGGGTTGCAGAGGGTATTACCGCCCCGGCTGCGTGGACCCTGGGCGTATGATTTGAATAACTGAGTGTAATAGGGATGCGGAGGATGTCAAACACGAAAATAGTAACAGCAATCGTTTACTTTCGACTCGGTGTAAGCCCTCTTGGCGAATTCGGCCCCATCCACGTTCTTCTCGGCTACTTGACCCCTGCAACCTCCCCTGCAAGTGTGCTCTATAGGTAATATACACTACAATCATTGCCTATCTTCAATATACATTAGAACATAGCTACGTCCTCGGCCTGTTCATAACGCACGGTCAGTTTTGGGTTTGATGTCAAACACACCGTTCAAAGAAGCGCTTTGTCCCTCTTTTAGAAGAAATCCCGATAATCGTTCTAGAGGTCGGAGAATTAGCGTTCTGTGAGCGTCGGATTATCTAAATTAGGGCGGGAGTCATTCTTCTCTCACTTGGGGCGCAAATTGGCGCTTGCTTGGGTCCCAATCGTGGACCTACGGGCCTCCCTACAATCCTTATCACTCGCTATGCTCGTTGTGTTGCTTGTGCTTGAGCATGGAGTCATATGTCAACAGTCTCTGAATCATGGAACATGTGAGCGTGGGGGGCTTAAAGTCAGGGAGATTGTCACAGTCTGGCATCTTTCAGCTAGAGTGGAGTCATGAATGGAGTGAATGGACTGGATTTTTATTTAAGGGAACCATATTAGCCTACAGTCTGAGAAATGAGCAATCTAACATCCGGGTAGTCTACCAGAGTGGATGTAAACGAGCAGAGAAAAGTGGTTGTATGGAGAGAGGGGGCATCGGGTACCAGTGGAGCCATGCAACAAAGTAGTAACATGGCATTTCCCTACTCTGATTCACCTCCCACTGCCGGGCCCTTTTGGGTCCACTAGAGATCAGGTTAGCTGATTGAACGACCACAGCTGAAGTCACTTAATCTTACGCATCGAAAGGACTGGATAAATCCCCGATGTGACACAGCGTGGCATTTCTCCTTCTCCTTTAGCCATACACCCGTACCAATGCAATCCCCTCTCGCGTAAATTTGGCAAGTAGAAGTGCCACCTCCAAACTTTGCAGAACGGGGTCGCCATATTTTGTTCACTGGGCAAGATTTGGTGTCGAAGTTTGTCATAACCTCGTAGCAATTGTCCCCAACATCTTTGCCGAATGTGTTGCATGCGCCGTCGTCAGAACCAGTGACTATGCGGACGGGTAGCTGATACGGTGGATATCCGCAAGAGATGTTGATCCCGTAGAGGTAGACTATAGATATGTTTGTAAATATATTTTGAGCTAAGAGGCTTGCAGGGGCTGGACACGTACTATTCCATGATGTGACCGCATGGACGGTAAGCAACATGGAGACGAAGCTAGAGATTCGCATCTTGTCGAGGGGTTCAGATCGAGAAGTTGAATGTAGGTTGTCTTTCTTGGAGAGTACCGTGCCGCCGTTCGAGATGCTGGTGAATGGAGGAGTGGAAATGGAAGAGAGTGAGTTACACATCATCGTAGGCCGCCTTGATCACGAAAGCCGATGCAGTGGTAGGACCTTCCTCTGCCCATATCACTCCTTCTCCTGACTAAACGGACAGGGCAGCTTCTTCCACTGCCCCGCTGTTCAACCTTGGAAGTCCCCAGCCTCATCATCAGGATGCTGACATTGCGGTAGAGATTTAACCATGGGCCGAGAAGTGCACCCCCAAGCACAGAAGCGGCGGGATGCATCACGTCCATGGGGCAAAGCTGGAAGGGCTTGATTATGCTGATTACTTGACCACCTACCCGTTACAAAAGAAGCTTCTGAACACGTCACCATACTCATACCTTGAAGGTGATCAAAGCTGGCTGACTTTGTGCCGTAGTGCCAACACATCTGCGGTAGGGCTTCTGAGTGACTAAGAAGTTTAGTGTCTGGTGCCGCATTGACGCATCGGGGGTCGTCGTTTGTCTAACTGAAGATGGAGATACAGCCATCAAAGAGCCTCCGTACGAGCTTTTAAATGCTCATACATCTTGGCAATCCTAAATTCGTGTTATTGAATTATCCAATTCCGGTCGACAAGGTTGTGAGGAGAAAAAGATGCTCGTTTTGAGAGAATCTAAGTATCGTTTCGAGCCATGTAAGGATCCAAGGACTGAGAGACAAGAAAGTGTTCAATTCTAAATGTGCGAGGAACTGAGAATCTCTGTTTGATATATACATGATAAACACGGAGATCTTCTCGTGCCACCAACGCAACCCCTCCGCCATGAGAACAGTGATTGTCACTGACCCTGTCCCAGAATTCAACATCTTCTAATCGACCCCGCTTTGGCAGAATCATGATCTATCAATTCCACTGGACAACATATCAGCTAACTGCACAGGGAGTTCTCATGCCAGTACTTACACATCGGAAGGAGTTGATATTGCCATTCCCCGGTACCGTGCCGCATGCAGTCCCTTGGATCCGCGTACTGCTACCAGTACACCCATCGCCAGTGTATATTTGGCAAGCAGAAGAGCCATCACCTATACGCGCAGAATGAGGTCGCCAGGCCGGATTGGTGCATGGTTGATTTGGAAGAGTAGGGATGGCGTCGTAGCAACCATTGCCAATGGGCTGTCCGAATTGGTTGCAGACGCCATTGCCAGCGCCCGTAATTATGCGTGTTTTTGGCTGATAGCATGTTGTCGAACTTTCCCATAGGTAGACTGGAGAAATTTTAGTATAACCATTGCAGGTTGGTGGAGTGACATGAATAGGCTACGGACCCTTCCATGCTGCAGCTGCTTGGACACTGGCGAGCAAAAGAAAGGTAGCGAAGAGCTGCATCTTGTAGAGATATGTTGTTCAGAAAAAGGCTTCGGATTGGATATTAAATTTTTAGAGCATTCTGGGCTGCTTTTATATCTACTCTAAGATACCTGCACAACCTACTGTCAGTGTGTCACACTACTTTCTAGCGCATTGGATTCACTTAGTGCGCGATTAACTGTACATACAAATACAGCATGCGCCTTAGTGCTTAGTGGCACAGGTCCTGCTGACTGCTTAACCACGCATATATTGCAAGCGAAGCGTATAGGTACTTTGCCACATGGCAATACATTGAAGGAATGAAAATCGCTTGGCTGCGTGGCGTAGTGCCAGCACATTTTCGGTAGAGGCATTCCGAGTGGCCAGAAAGTCCGGTGGCGTCTATTAGAGAACCACTACCACGGTCAGGATGGCCGGATATGTATGCCCCACGAGCATGTAGGGGCCAAGAAACACACACTGAGAACTACCGAAGCTGCACTACGTGAAGATATTGGTAGCGAGAAGAATGAATGGCCCCAACGGGTTAAGCGAACCTCGGTGCTCAACCCTAAAGCATTGTACTATGTAGGACTTGGACCTCGTTGAGCCCACAACCATTGGCCGCATTCGCACCACCAACTTCTTTAACGGTTACTGTTCTCTTTCGTTAAGCGCAACTACTTGCACGTTACTACATTTGTGCCACACTGAACAGGCTGCACCCCATTACATTCGTATTCTTCGGGTGGAATCGGAGGACATTATGATGGAAAAAAGACGAAGAGCTGAGGATAGTCAAAGACGGTGGTGCGAGTAGGGTCCGAGGTTGGTACAACACCTATCCACCTCTGATGGAACGTGAGCGAGGGATAATGCCCTATGTCCTAGGCTCATCAAATAGCAAAGGACATGCATTTACATATTCATTCTCTCATGACTCAATATGGCACATTCCGCTGGAGACGAAAGATCCTGCGTTCGGTGCGTCTAAGAGCCAGGGATACTAAGCCATTTGTGGCTCAACCTACATCTATAGGTCGCCATGCGGCCTGACGCACACGAGATCGATGGGTTACAATCGGTACCTGAAGCCGAATGTCTTCCAATCTGTCACATCATCGTAGTCCTCCGGCCGAAGTTCCACGGCCCCTGCCTGCTCACTGATTTGTCGAACTTCGGTCTCGCCCAACATCTTTCCTGCAGCAATGATTCCTCCAGCCCCAGCACTCCCTTTCACCCCTTCTTCTTTCTCCCTTCTAGCGTTGAACCACTGGAGATAAAACCTCAGTGTCACCGCAAGCCCGACAACAAGGCAGTAACACACTAAAATGGCACGAAATGCGGTGTTGTAGTGAGGAGCCTCGGATGCGCGAAAAAACTGTGGGCCGGCGATATTCCCAACACAATAGGCAAGGAAGAGAAGCGCGGTCATAGTCATCTTCTTGGTAACACCCTTGAAATTGGCGCCAACAAGGGAGATGAGCAGCGGGATACCACCGGGTCCTGTGGAGAGCAAAAAGTATCCAAAGAGTTGGACACCTGATGACGTCCTCGGTCGCACGTATATGAGCGAGCTACCGACAACCGCGGGCAGGACCACGCAGACAATGAGAATACAATTCATCTGCCGATAGCTGCCAGCCAGCCAACCTGTACCGGCAATTGTACAGGCTGAGATGACTGATGCAGGGATGACGAGGAGTGTGGACTCCAAACTCGTGAAGCCGAAACTCTTGAGCACCAGATTTCCGAAGTTTTGGGTCCCACCGTTTGGGATCTGCGTCAACAGGCTCATGCTGAATATCAACCAGGTCTTTGGATCCGAAAGACATTCAATGACTTGATCAAGTTTCCAAGAAGTGTGATCGGTTCTACCCGTGCCCGCCAATACCACACGGTCGACAGCATACTTTCGCTCTTCCTCCGTGAGAAACTTGGCTTTTTCAATGCTGTCGGGTAATAACAGTAGAAGAGGAATGCCCCAGATGAATGTAAGGACCCCGAGCATGATGTACATCCACTTCCATGGATGGAGGGAACCTTCAACATGGCCGACGCCATAGGCAATGAAGGAGGCGACGAGGCCACCAACGGAATTGCCCGCAAACCAGATCCCAGTGCGTGTGGGGATCTCGTCTCTCGTGTACCTATACGTTTCTTAGATTCGAATATAGTAGCCCAGATCGGGAGCTTACCAAGTACTCGTGATGAACATAAATGCGGGAGTGATTGTTGCTTCTGCCACGCCCAGCATGAAGCGCACGGATATCAGTCCGCCATAAGTGGAGCATGCCGCCGTGAGAGCAACAACAGCACCCCAAAAGAATGTATTGATGGTCAAATACTTTGCCACTGGAAGTCTCGCAACGAGGAGGGTGGTCGGGTACTCCCAGAAGAAGTAGCCAAAGTAAAAGACTGATGAGACCCAAGAATACTGCTGCCCGTGCAGTCCCTATCGAGTTCAGCGAAATGTTTGGAGCCTTGGTAGACTCATGCCTCAAAGACCTACGGTGTCTTCGCGAAGTCCGAATACCGAAGCGGAGGATAAAATCGTCTTGTCCATGAAATTGAGATTGTAGGTGATGAACATGAGCGGGATCAACCGCCAGTCAATCTTTCGCAAAACGCGCTTCCCAAGTTGGCTGCCGCCATCGCCGACTTCAGTCACATGTTGAGGGAGTACTAGGCCAGCCTCAGGAGCCCGATCATCTTGAGAGTCGTCCATGGTGGTTTCCGTAGAGCCCTCCGACTGCACGGGTGAATACTCTCCCCGAGCATCATATTTTATGAGTGAAGAAGCGGCAAGAACTTGCTGGCGGACGATATCGGCGATATTCATTCGTGAACGTTTCATGTCGAGGTGTTCTCAAGGAAAGGTGGGGTGTACTAAACCGATCGTTCACGTGAGATGTCCCGGGAACTACCTAACATGGTTAGCAGCTCTTACTTATCGATAAGGGATACTTCCGGATCTGGTTGCCGATGATTAATTGGGCGGTCCGGCATCAAGATGCATTGCGACTTCGGAATTAGACAATCTCAACAACGCCGAAACGCAATAGCAATGAATGGCCTGGAGTTGTCACCCTTCATCAAAGCCCTTCCGAAGGTGGAACTTCATGTCCACATTGAGGGCACGTTAACGCCGGCTCTGCGGTGGAAGCTTGCGCACCGCAATGGGGTTAAACATCCATATGAGACGTATGGAGATCAATTAGACTTATGGTATTCCTTTCCCAACAGCCAAGGTGCCCATCGGACGTGCTCTCTAACCACCACTCAGTAAGCGAACCAGCTGTATGTGAGCTCTTTGAGTGCGCATTCTGATCGACGTGCGCAGACGGAGTAACCTACAACCACCGCAAAGAAGTCAATGGCGATGATGGCTGCCCTACCTTTCTAGAGGCCTACTTCGCCGGATGCCAAGTTCTGGTCACTGAAGACGACTTCTACGAGCTTGGCATGGCATACTTGGAGCGATGCAAGGAGTTGAATGTCCGATATTGCGAGTCCTTTTTTGACACGCAAACGCATCTTGAAAGAGGAATCTCTCACCAGGACGTGATGAACGGGTATATGCGCGCAATAGGAAGGTGCAAAACAGTTCGACGTAGGTAGCAACTTGATTTTCTGCTTCTTGAGAGACCGACCTTTGTCCGAGGGCCTTGCGTCCTACGAGGCCGCGCGGCCGTGGGCAAGGCTGGCAGATGGGACTGGGAAAGCATTGTCTCATGCCGTCGGACTCGCAGCGAACGAATTCGAAAAGCCACCGTTACTCTTCGAGGAGGGATTTCAGGTGGCGGGAAAGGATGGTCTGCACGTAGCGTTGCATTGCGATGTAGACTAGAAAGATGCCGCGGATCATGTTCACGAAGCAATTTTCAAAGTTTGTGGCGGGGAAGAAACTGAGCGCATTGATCATGGGCTCAATGCGTTGGACAGACCAGAGCTCCTTACAGGGTTGGAAGAGCGTGAGATCGGGTTAAATCTGTGTCCATATGCATACTATCGTCGGCAGGCTACAGAGGTTCTCTTCCCGAAGATCAAGAAGCTGATTGATGAAGGGGTGAATGTATGCATCAATGGTGACGATCCCACCTACATGCATGATGTTTGGATGGATGACAAAATGCAGGAGGTTTACACATATTGCGGGCTAAGCAAAGCAGATATGGTTAAAATGGTGAAGCGTGGAAGAGCGATTTTTTGGGTAGATGAGAGCTTGAAAACCGGGTTACCAGAGGAAATGGACACAATAGATATGGACAATTAAGGTATCGACCAAAGATGTATCTCGAAGGTTGCAGCATGGGTTGCAATTTTATCCCATTCGTCCTGGAAAGCTTTCTCGCTCGGGGTGATACACTGGGAGCCACTCAGCCGGCCGTTCGGTCTCCTGATGTTTGTCGAGTGGACCCAAGCTCGGGAAACCTTCGACTGGTTCCCCGTATGGAAGCTCCTCAGTGAAGATCAAGTTGGGGATGCGATATGAGCCAGGGAAGGCACCAGTTGGTTGCTTTGCAGACGTTTGCCGGCCTAAGGGCGGAGTGTAATGCATTTTTCCAGGGCAATCCTTCTTAAGAAACTTTATCTAGCCTGGGATGCCTCTGCAAACAGCTTAACGAAGCCTACCAATATATTCAAAGTGCCAGAGCCTGGTAAGAGAGGGGGTCTGGCCTTTCAGCTCGAGTTCAGCTGTCCGAACCTTGATACCAATTGGGAACGCTCGAGTACAGCAACGCGTTGGCCAAGGCTGCGCCAGTCCCAATCATCCTGCACACCAAGCTCAGAATAAGGAAACACAATACTGGGCATGGAAACTGGACTGATAACCTCGTGTTCGCCAGCCACAAATCGTGGCCGGGCAAATGAACCAGTCTGAACTGGCCATACGTGGAAAACTTTACTTGCGCAGCCCCAGCCGTAACGTATATACCTCACCGGAATTCTGGATGGAAGGACAAATTAAGTATTTAAAGGCCCCAGGCCTCTCGATGGAGACAGTAGAACTGGAAAATACACGTCAAAAAGACCAACTTTTCGATCCATCACTCCTCCTTGAATCTTCAGTTCCTTCACAGACCAGAAAAGATGAAGTCTCACATCTTTGCCACCGTTCTTTCATTCCTCTCGTTCACTACGGCTGAACTAGTACCTGCCCTCCGCTGGGACTCCCCTGGGACCAAAATCGACGCACGCCAAAGCAAGAACCCCCTTCTCGGCAAACGCCAAACCTGCGATCTTAATTACCCGTTAACTTGCTCTGCTATCGATGGGGACACCCTGTGTATGGCCACAGACGAAATTTGCTGTCAATGGATCTCAACTTCCGGTACCTATCCCTTCCTGTGCGCAGCATCGTATCCATACTGCTGCCCACCCATAAATGGCATGCCTCAGTGCGGAACCGACGCAACATGTGGGAGTGGAGGCTTTAACCCACAGTCGAGCCATGGTGTGGTTACGGAGACCTTTGGACCTACGCCAACTCAAAAGAGCACGAGTGTTACGCCTCTGCCACCCACTGTTGTGCAGACAGTTGTAGCAACGAGTACAAAGAATATGGCACAGAGACTTGATAGTAGGGCAATAGAAGGTGGTATACTAGTTACTGTTCTATTGGGAGTTCTTGTTATAATATAAGGGTTGTCAAGGATATTTCCACGTGGGCTCCGACGGAGATCCTACGGATCACCCTTGGAGGTGCCCCAGGCCGAGCCTGGCCCTAGTCACCTGACCTATCCTGTATATTCTCGGACGCATCCTTGAGGGCTCCTTAATTAATACACTCGTTTATCATATTGCGAACTGTAAATGGTGCCTAGAAGTCTAGCGTGAGAATAAACAGCCCGACATCAAAGCTGATTTATGCCACTGCCACCGTCTATTCTCTCTAGAAGGTTGTGACAGGCCTTCTCAGGGGCCAGAGCGTTGTAGCTGTGTTTGATGAATATCGGCGGACTTCCAATCTCAATATGAAGATTGAGCGTTTCTGATTTAATCACCTATTAACGTTCGATATTCGCCTAATCGGATGGGGCAAACTGTCATTTACAGGGCCTAATTTTCAGGAATGGTCTCAGAATGGTTTCAGCAACCAATTGCAGTCTATTCACTTGGTGGATAACGTCAATGTTGATCTCGTATTCCCTAGGAGGCACGAGTGGAAAGGACAGCAAACAAGCAACCAATCCTAGAGAGCGGAAATTGTCAGATAAGAGTTTGCTACGAAGAATATGAGCATATCACTGGCCTTAGAGAAGTGGCATGCAACCATATACCTTTCTAAGCTGTTCCCAAGTAATATGCTCCCCGTAGATGAGTTTCGCAACTCTCTTCGCAGCCCAAAGGCTTCCCTTGGGTGAAGCCATGTACTCACGATGCATGAGTTCGGCACTTTCAGAGGCCATGTAGGTGGAAAGTGGTGTAAGATCCTGATTCTCTTTCATGTTCCCCTGCTGCTGATCCAAGGGCGGCGTCTTCCCTTCCCCGTTCCCTTCCTCTTTCGCTTTCGCTTTCTCATTCTCCATTTCCTTTACAAAATGTATAACGAGCTTCTTGAACTCCACAATCGGTCGGTTCTTCTCCTCAGATAGCCCAGGGAAAATGACTAGTTCTGGACAGACGGACAACTGTTCGATTGGAGCCGCTTGCGCGTTACTCCAATCAATGATTCCGGCCAGATTGTATTCGTTATCGAAAAGAAGGTTACCAAAGTGGAGGTCAAGATGACACAGTGGGAATGGGCCTCGGACTCTATCTTCGATGACGATATGGGCCAGAGCTGTTTTTAGCACCCAACATGCCGTAAGCCAGTCTGCATCCTTCGGGTGCAAGGCGACGATTTCTCGGTTTTCCCCTTGTCGTTCGTTATAAAAATATTCTAGCGACGTTTCCAAAGGGCCGGGCGAATGATGCCACGCCATGGGAATGATTTCGACAGGCTGATCAGCGGTCTCTCCACACCAAAGTCGTCCAATGCGGCTAAAGGTCAAGTTTTGGAGTTCCGCAAACACATTTGCCAATTGTTTGGCTACCTTGGTATGATATTGTTGAGGTATCGATTTCGCCAACCCATCGTCGAGTGTACGGCCACCCAAGTACTCCATCAAAACATACGGGTATCCGAATGGTTCGTCTACGGACATCTCAAATTTGAAAATACGAGGTATGGGGATACTTGTATGTTGGCGGACGATGTTCATGGTGGCAATCTCGCTCAGCAACGAAGTCTTGGTGTTGTCATCGATGGTGCGATACGGAATCCGAGCAATCCAATAGATATTGTCAGAAAATGCGAGTTCAAAAACCAAGTTGTTGAAACCCGTTGCAAACTGGGTTAGGTTTATGCTGCAGTCCATATTGGGGGGTAGGTCCATTTGATATCTGCGCCGCGAGTCCATTGCGCACTTCTTCAGATGCCCAAAGTTGGCTGAAGACAGTATGAGCTTGATTCGCTTATATTTGTCTGACTCTGGACTTAGGCCAGAAAAACCTGACCAATCTTCACTTGGTCTTGCCATTGTGCTCGATGTTGGCAGCATTCAAATAGAAGCTGGCACTCGGAAAAGAAGCCTCAGAGGCGCACAACGAAGAGGAAGAGTGGCGAGGGGAGCGGGTCAGCAATGTTGAAGGGAAGCGAAACAAAGCGGTCGCGACAACGGGCCGTTCCAGCAGTAGGCAACGAGAACCACAGGCATCAGATGCCACCACGCAACTGATGAAAGCCCGGTAACGTCAGGTGGGTTTGTAGCATAGGTGAGGTGGATGCGGGAGAAGCATGGATTTATCTAGTCTCAGCAGGCTCAGACGCCAGACCGGATGGAGACTCGGCTGACGCGAAGTCAGGACTAGCACAGAAGCGGTTTAGCTGGGACAAAGCCAGTGTAAAGATGCTTTAGGGTATAATAAGTACCTTACGGAACTTAGGTTGGTTTATATAGAGTAGTAAGGGACTTAATAATATAGGGGTAGAGTAAACTATTATAGTATAATAATAAGCTAGTTAAGCTTAGAGAGTAAGTTATTACTAGATACTAATTATAGGATTATATATTATTAACCCTAATTTCTTTTTTATAGAAAGTTAGTATTAATAGTTAATATACTATATATAAGCTTTTTATAAATAACTAGGCTAGTAAATAGATTTATAGTTCCTATTAATAGGTTAGGGTTAGGTTAGGGTAATCTAAGTACTAGGTTATAAAATAGGTTAGTAATTAAAGTATCTACCTTAGGATATTAATTAATATTAATACTATAATATAGGATATTAAGTAATATTAAGGTGCCTTAGGATATTAATTAATATTAAGATATTAGGGTAGTTTAGGATATTAATTAATATTAAGGTATATTAGGATATTAATTAATATTATAATTAATAGCCTTATTAATATTATAGTATTTTATTATAGCTAAGTTAGGGGGGGGGGGGTCTTATATAAGCTAACTCTAACCTAATATATAGTCTATATAACCTAACCCTAACCCTAACCTATTTTAAGGACTAAAAAATAGATTAGGGTTAAGTCTAGGTCTTATATAAGCTAACCTAACCCTAACCTAACTACTCCCTATTTACTAGCCTTGTTAGTAATTATCTAGGGTTATATAGGTAAGGGTATTAAGATACTATTTCTAGTAGTAGTTAATAGATTCTATAATATTATAGGTAAAGAAGAAGGCTTCCTACTAATAATACTTATATAGATATAGATATTAGCCTATATACTAGTATAGGTATTACTAACTAAGGGATTATAGCTAATAAACTAGGTATAGGTAATACTATACTACTTAGCAATTGTATTATAGTTTTAGTTTAGCTTAACAAAGTAAAATATATTATAATTATCTGTCTAAACGTAATTCCCTAATTAATTGTAATTAATTGATTAGGTGATTAGGATTAGCCTTAGCTGAGGCCTCAGCTGAGGCTAAGGCTCCTAATAAGGTTCCTACTTTAGCTTCGCCTTAGTAGGGGCATAAAAGCTTCCATCTTATCTTACTCTAGACAGTAGTATACAGTAGATAATTAGATTCTTTATACCTACTTACCCTTTAGTACGCCCTTCAGGCGTACGTTCATTCAATTAAACCCTAGTCTTCTAAAACTAATTAGTCTATTAACTGACCCTATACTATATATATAGCTATATAGAGGATTTTATCCTTAATAGATAGATTTGCAAGGAATAACAAAACTGCTACTATATAATAAAGCTTATACCTACTATATATATAGCTACATAGAGAAGGTATAAAGAAGCTTATACCACTATATACATAGCTATATAGAGAGGCTTAAGTAAGCCTTATATATGCCCCTAGATTAACCAATTGCATAAAGATAAGATTAGTCTCCTACTACGTATGTAGCTATATAGAGAGGGCCTATAGCTGAGCCTTTGTTATACCCTAGTATCTCCTATTTAACATAGGTTATATAAATCTAGTTATCTACTATATACGTAGCTATACAGAGGAGATAATAGGCTATAGATTAGGAACTACTACGTACATAGCTATGCAGAGGAGAGCCTTATTAAGTAGCCTACCTTATTAATACTATTATAACCCCTACCCCCCCTAAATACTTATATAAAGGAGTATTCCCTATACCCTAGCCTTACTACTAACATTAATTAATATATAATTATAGTTAATATATTAATTATAGTTAATATGTTGATCCTAGTTAATAATATTAATCAATGTTTTAACCTCCCCCCCCTAGGGGAGGCCTCTAAATACTTATATAAAAGAGTATTCCCTACTACCCTCCCCCTCCCCCCTAAGGAGTAATT
>ML977659.1:23883-38112 GCA_010015725.1 Amniculicola lignicola CBS 123094 | reverse complement strand
TTTCCTATAGTCTAGGGCTCTATAGATCTAGTACCTAGGGGTATAGTTATTAGTAGGGGTCCCTTATAGTACTTAGAATACCTATAGTAGTAATAGAGTATATCCTTAAAAAGGGGTTCCCCTAGTAGGGGGTTTAGTATTCTCCTTAGTTTTATTGCGTTTTAAGCTTAGCCCCCCTATCCTAGGGTAATCTAGGGTGCCCTAGGGGTTTTAGGTATAGCTTGCCTTTAAGATCACCTATTAGTACTAGTTAGCTACTATTTCTAGGAGGATTAAGCTTGTCTATGCTTAGGGCTGAAGTTCTAGCCTTTATTAGATCCTATTACTTAGGGCTAAATAATACTTATATATATACTAGTAGTAGTTATCTTATAAGGCTATAGTAGGGTTAATATCTTCCTACTATATCTTTAAGAAGTTAAGGAGCTCTATAGGGGAGTATAATCCTATATATATATTCTTAACTTATTAGTAGGCTTACTATTCCCTCTCCTATAGGCTACTAAGTATATTTAGTATAGTCTCTTTTATAAAGTCCTAGGTAGCTATATATTATTATTCTTTAGTAGGGATAGCCCTTACTACTTACTCCTAACATACTTTATAAGCAAGTTGGGAATATAAGCAAGTTGGGAACTTCTCAACTTTTCACAACGCGTTAACTATCAACTACAATACCTCCACCAACACCTATTCAACTGCCCTGCGATAAAGCAGATATCCTTCTAGCTATCTTAGCTATTAATCAGCAGCAAGTAAAGAACACATATTAAGCTGCAATCTCATTTAGTGTTCTAGATAGCACACTGCGCAACTAACGTGCTGGAAAGCCTTCACAACACAACTATAGGCCTAATTCAAAAAAGCTCTCAGAGCTAGAGGAGGAGGTTATTATTGGATATATACTTGACCTGGATTCGTGAGGATTTCCACCTACTCTAGATACTGTATGTGATATAGTAGATAAGCTGCTTACTAAGCGCAGTGCTGGCAAGGTTAGCAAGCAGTAGCCTAGGAACTTTGTTAACTAAACAGAAAAGCTTACAACGCAATTTAACCGACTATACAATTACCAGTAAGCTCTCTATAAGGATCCTAAGACTATAAAGGCCTAGTTTAAGCTTATACAATATACTAAGGCAGAGTATAGTATCTATAATAAGGATACCTATAATTTTAATAAGGCTAGCTTTATAATAGGCAAGATATTGTCTCAGCTTATTATTACTGGCTTAGAGAGACATAGTTAGCTAAGGACTATATAGCTAGGCAATCGTAAGTGGGTCAGCGTAATCTAGGGAATCAACGCTGCTAGGTGGCTAATCCCACCATTTATTATCTTTGCTGGCTAGTACTACCTCTCTACCTAGTATAAGGGCAATAATATACTACGTAACTGGGCTATCGCAGTTAGTAATAATAGCTAGATAACTAATAAGATAGGAGTTGAGTAGCTGAAGCACTTTATCAAGTATACAGAGGGCAGGAAGGTTAGGGCACGTTAGCTACTCATCTTTAATAGCTATAAGAGCTACTACTTACTTAACTTTTAAGAACTCTGCAAGGAGAATAATATCTTTACTCTCTATATACTACCTTATTTATTACACCTCCTGCAGCTACTTAACATAGGCTACTTCTTGCTACTAAAGCGTGCATATAGGTATTAGATTAAGAGCCTAATCTATAACAGCATTAATTATATCACCAAGCTTAAATTCCTACCAGCCTTCTACGCTGCCTACGATTAGGTAACTACAAAGGATAATATCTATGCAAGCTTTTAAGGTACTAGCCTAGTCCTACACAATCTAGAGGCAGTAATATTAAAGCTTGATGTGAAGCTTCGTACGCTAATACTACCTGCGCTAGAGGTCACCCCATAGGAGGCTAAAACACCTAGCAACGCGCGTGAACTAGAGGCTCAGTCAACAATGATCCGTAATTAGATACAGAGGCACTAGAGCTCATTACCTGCCTCTATTATCGCGGCGCTTGATCAGCTCAAAAAAGGCACTAAGGTGATGGTACACTCAGCTATGCTTATACGTGAGCGCATTATAAGTCTTAAGAAAGCAAATAAGGCAGCTACAGAGCATAGAAAGCGTAAAAAGAAGCAGATTCAGAAGCAAGGCACTCTATCAAAGGGAGATAGAGAGGATATTATTACTCAAAGGGAGGTTAAGAAACAATTAGATAGGGAAATGCGTCAAGGCAAGGCGCAATTAGGTATAAGCTAGCAGGCTTTAGCATGCTGCACACGCTGCAGAGAGACTAGTTATAACTTATAAACGTGTCAGAAGCATACTGTAGATACTGCTTAGTCTAGGATAGTTACTATATTAATATTATCTTGTTGCGTTGTTGAGATAGATCACTGCAGAGGTAGAGAGGGTTAAAAAGTTCCTAACTCACTTATATTCCCGACTCGCTTGTAAAGTACGTTAGAAGTTTAACTATTTATCCCTAAGGTATCTCTTTATAAAGTTAGTCTTATTATAGTAGAATATTAGGGCTAGGGAGTCTAAGAAGCATTTATATCCCTAGATCTAGTAGTTAAGTTAGGCCTATCCTTTACCTTTAAATCTTAGTAGTAGCTCTAGTTATAGGAGTTGTAGCCTAAAGCTAGTTATAGCTATAGGTTACCCTAGGTTATCTAGGGCTTCTAGTAGTATCTAAGTATAGCTTACTAGTATTCCTTCTTATAACTATCCTCCTTAAAGGTTTTCTAGGAGATTAATTAGGAGTTCCCCTATATTAAGGGTGCAGGTACATTCCTAGATAACCCTTAGTTAGGCCTACCTACTAGCTAGTTATTATTATTATTCTACCTTAGTAATTTCTAGAAAGAGTTATTCTTTATTATTAGGAGTAGGTATTACTGCCCTATAGCTATCTTCTAAGATTTAGCCCTAGTTGTTACTATCTACTAGTATATTACCTACCTATATTTAGCTCTCTATTAGGGTTAGTATATTAGCATTAACCACTTAGGCTTACTATAGTTAGGATAGTCCTAATTCTACCTTAGGGGTATTAACCCCTTAGGCATTTGATCTAGACCTTATAGTAGCTATTATGTCTATTATTAATAGTTGGGGGTAGAGGATTATATTATAAAAAAAAGGATATAGATTAATACAACGTAGCAACTGATACAATCCTCTGTTGTCTAATAAATGCCCCCTAACAGGTCTATATACTGCTATGAAAACTCTGCTAGCGCAGTGCATAGCTATCTAGGCCAATCTAGGCCAGCCTACCTGCAGCTGGGAAAGTCCCACGCAATCTACGCCTAACGCCTTGTAACATTACAGTTATTTACTATATCAGCCTAAGTTAGCGTAGGCGTTGTAATACTATTGCCCGTTAAGGTAGTAGTAGTAGACTTAGAGCTGGGTGTAGTGGTGGTTAGGGTGGTCCTAGAGTTGGCTGGAGCCTTAACATAGTATGCCTTGCCAGTCACATAATTACTACAGTTAGACGTTATAGAGGGGTTCTGTAATAGAATCCTGTTAGTAAAGGGTATTTATAGCCTTGAAACAGGCTGCAGGTTTTCTGCCATGTATGTACATACCTAGGCTAGAAAGTTGGCCAAACTAATACCCCACTCAGCAGGCATGTTCTTGCACGAGATGGAGCTATTATTATCCCACCACCACGCGCATGTCGGAATTGTGTTAGGGGCGGGCGGGAAGTTGGGCAACTGGTCCATTATATACACATCCCCCGTGGTGTTAGAAGCAACTTTCATAGACGGGAGTGCAGCGGCGCCGTGAAGGCCAAAGGCCATGAGGCCGATTAGAGACAAGAATCGAGCCATATTAATGAGAGCAAGTAGCAATTAGGGATAAAAAGCTATAGGAACGAGGAGCTTGCGATAACGGCGTGAGAGCTCAACATGTCGCGTGTCTTGCTCGTCTTATACAAGTCCTAAGTCAACAGACTTTGTAACCATCCAGCTTTGAGAACCGACATCCCGTATTTCAAATCCTACAATAAAAGTCGATAAATCTGAAGGACCAATTTATTTGCACTTGACATGGGGGAGGGGACGGTATGGCGGGTCGATCACCAGAGCCATTCGAGTACTCCAAGCATTGTGCAGTACGAGTCGAAAAAAGTGTCTAGGCAGCTTCTAGGCCACCTCCTCTACCATATCGAGTGTATACCAGTACCGAATAGGACAGAAGTCAGCCTCTTATTGATATTTGATCCTGTTAAACAATAGTTCCCCCGCGGTTTCTGTCCGGTTGAAGAAAAACTAGGCTTTTCGGCACAGTCGAGTAGATTATCTCGGTTGGTAAGCTGACCAACCTGTTGTACGTGAAGGGCCCGCATGTGATGGTTCACGTAATTTCTTCCTTTACGCCCGACTTACTCTGCACGCCCCTTCTCAGTCCACACTGCGCAGATCTATCCCCACAGACGCGTATACCCCAGTCTATACAGTTATCAACTCTTGGGACTGTCCGCATTGTTCCATCCCATCTTGTTCTCTACCGTGCTGCATTATCTTAGGCAGTCCGGATTCTACAAGGCGTAAACTTCGTCGTCCGTAAAGGATTGTAATTCTATCCAGCCCTACCATCTAAGAGGAAATTGTCAATATAAAATTATTTCTAGTCTCGGGCATTGTAAGCTATGCCCAAGATGGGACCCTAGTCTTTCCGCTTCTTACAAGGCTACAACTCCCATCACGCTGTACACGCGCGACTCTTACCACGCGGTCGTCTCTCCACTAATTGATGAGCCCAGTTTTTTGTCTGTACTAGACGAGCCAACGATATGCATCTCGCAACGGTCTGTACTATTGTGCTGAGAACCTACCTAGCTATGGGCCGCAGGTGATTGCTAAGGAGAGCATGACCTGCGACTTGGCAGTATCTTAACCTTATGGCACCCAAAGAAGGTCGATAATGTTATGCTTGTGCCTCAAAGACCCTGAGACCACTTACACCAGTGGCAAAGCGACGGAGTTCCCTCAAACTTTCGGTCTACATGGGCCTCTTAGGATCAGATGCGAGTCCTCTCCCATGTTTTCATACCTAGGGAAGTCAGCCGTGTTGGACATGATAATGTCACGCGAGCATGGGCTCTTGTTGCATTATTGGGTAAGATTACTTTAATACTATGGCTCTTGTGAGATTTGTTGGTCGGCAAGGCTAACAGTGCTTTGGGATTACGGCCAGGACGAGATTTGCTCGCCAATACCAACACTGCTCTAATACTACGCCTCAGGCAAAATCCTCCAAATTCTACAATTGGATAAGCCTCGTATTTTAATAGTCCATGTGTCCAGATCTGGAATTCTCTAATGGAAGTAATGGACATGAATTCCTATGCAATATATATGTATGCAAGTGAAATGCAGTCCATTTCCCGTATGCCCTTCTCCTGGCACTACGAGTTGGTCCCGTCTCGTTGGTTCTGATCTATTCTCTCTTTTTTCGATCGCACATTTTTTCACCATGCGGTTATGGAACAGTGTACTGCTTGCATTGGCCGGTAGCACATCTGGCCTTTCCCAGTGGGAGCGCATGAAGCTGAACCAACGGCCTTGCCCAGCTGCCTGCAAATCCATCAGCGACTGGTCGGCGTGGTTTCAATATCACAACGTCAAAGACTTAGCCGTTTGTGACGAGCCGCTCCTCCTCACCTCCAACCTTTTTGCCCCCGTCGATGACCCCCATACTCACTCCGCCATCCGTGCTTGCACCGTGGGCGACGAAGAAAACACTACCAACTTTCTTGGGGAGTCGGGATACGTCTCCCCCAATGCCACAGGCTCGACCAACTTTGGCCCAATGAACAGGCGTCGCGATGCCTCCACCCCTGTGAACACTACCTCGACCCCCACGAACACCACCTGTGGCGTCGGCTCGGCCCGCGAATCTCGTACCACGTCCCACCTCGCCAACTGGGAGACGAGGGATACGCTCAGCGACAATGCAGCCCGCGATGTCGTTGTCGCTGCTCAGACGCTCCAGAAGAGTCTGCAGAAGACGACTGTGACATGTGACGAGAGGAAGAACCTCTTTGCCTACTACCACAGCACCCTCGTCGGCGTCTACTCTGGATCTCGCGTCGATGTAAAGCAAACTTCAAAGTCCATGCTTGACAGGCTTATTGTGGAGCTAAAGAATTCAAGCTCGTCGTTGTCACAGACAGCTCTTGAGGCGTGTGGTGGCTACTGCACCTCTACCGAAATTTTTGGAGTCGTCGCCGATCCTAGCGGCGATTTTAGCACCGTGCAGGACATCGTTAAGCTCTGGAACGAAGGCGGACTTTTGCACAAGGATTCAACAACAAGAACTGCTGCACCCGGTAAATCTTTGTCCTCGTCGCTCTGGATCTACGGCCGCGGTAACAGCACGGCGTTTGAGGGCAATGGCACGGCACTTGAGTCGCACAGTCTTAACGCCAGAGGGGAATGCCGCAGCATCAGGGTCGAGGATAAGGACACGTGCACGTCACTGGCCTCGCGTTGCGGCATTGGTACCACGGCCTTCCAGAACTTCAACAAGAAACAAGGCAGCTTTGATTGCAACACGCTGCAGCCAGGCCAGCCCGTGTGCTGCTCTTCTGGCACGCTCCCGGACATCTCGCCGGATCCCAATCCAGACGGCACGTGTGCGACTCACGAGGTCAAGGAAAACCAAGGCTGCCAGGTTATTGCCGTGACATACGGCATCCCAGGACGACCTCTTTGACTTCAACAAGAAGACGTGGGGCTGGAACGGTTGTACGGATGGCAACCCCGAGATCGGCCTGCGCCTCTGTGTGAGCAAAGGCAACCCTCCTATGCCCGCCGAGGTATAGAACGCCGAGTGCGGACCGACAGTTCCTGGCACGAAGCCTCCTGGGAATGGCGAGAACCTGGCCGACCTAAACCCGTGTCCCCTCGACGTCTGCTGCAATTTCTGGGGCCACTGCGGTACGACAAAAGACTTCTGCGTCCCATCCAAGCCCTTCACGGGCAACCCAGGTACTTCAGCGCCAGGCGAGAACGGCTGCATTGCCAACTGCGGCATGGAGCTCGTCAACAACACTACGCCGCCCAAGGAGTACCGCAAGATTGGGTACTTTGAAGGCTGGAACTACAACCGTAAGTGTCTCAACATGGCCGTCGACGACATTGAGGACGGCTATACGCATATCCACTTTTCTTTTGGCGAGTTTACCTCGAGTCTGGAGGTTCTCATCAAGGACGACACCAAAGAGCAGTGGAAAGCCTTTCTCGGCACCAATCGCGGCTACAAGAAAATTCTGTCGTTTGGTGGCTGGGAGTTCTCCAATGCTCCCGCGACCTCAGGCCTCTTCCGCAAGGCAGTGGCTCCTGGCAATAGGAATGCTGTTGCAGACCGCCTTGCCAAGTTCGCCAATGACAACGGCATTAACGGCCTCGACTTTGACTGGGAGTACCCCGGCGCCACTGACATTGATGGCTTCGAACCAGGCCAGGAGGAGGACGGCAACAATTACCTTGAGTTCCTAAAGCTGTTGCGTCAGAAACTCCCCTCAGATAAGTCGCTCTCTATCGCTACCGCGTCGTCATACTGGTACTTGAAAGGCTTCCCGATTAAGAAGATGGCCCCCTATCTCGAATACATCGTCTTCATGACGTATGATCTTCACGGCCAATGGGACGTGGGCCGCAAGTGGTCCATGGAGGGTTGCGAAGCTGGCAACTGCCTTCGCTCGCATATCAACTCGACCGAGACGATGAATTCGATGATCATGATGACAAAGGCCGGTGTGCCTTCGCATAAGGTTGTCATGGGCGTGAGCAGTTACGGCAGGTCCTTTAAAATGACTGACGCCACGTGCCGTGGCCCCTTGTGTAAGTCCTTACGCGACATTTTCATTTCGCCATCTTCAATCTCATCGTCTAAATTCTAATCTGATGTGCTGATTAGGTACCTTCGAGGGCGCCCGGAACGAATCCCCAGCTAAAAAAGGCAAATGCACCGACACGGGCGGCTACATCTCCAACTTTGAGATCAACGAAGTCATCAAATAGGGCGGCGCCATAAAGAAGTGGTACGACAAAGGCACTAATTCGGACTATCTCGTCTACGACAGAGTCGAGTGGGTGGCCTATATGACCGAAGAGACCAAGAAGCGTCGCGCTGGAGAATACAAGAACCTTAACTTTGGCGGTACGTCGGATTGGGCTATCGATCTCCAAGGCGAAGGGACCAACGCCAACAAAGGAGAAGTGGTCTATCTTGACCCTACTGTTTGGCAAAAACCTCAAGCGTACTGTTCAGCACCTTGTGTTCTCGTCTTCCCACCCAGTCAGCTGCCTTCATCGACAACCATCAACATGGGCAAGTATACGACTTCAGTATTATACGGTAGCACAACGGTTACCAACTCGGTTACGAAGCTTATCACGACGACGACGACGACGCTCACTCTCACCCTCCCGACTGTCACCACCGACAAGATATCCTACTCTAATGTCAACATCAGCAGGAACGCGGAGACCAGCTCGCTCTGGGTCGAAGTCAGCGTGCCAATTCCTCCCGTCACGGCGACGCTGCCCGACGGCAGCAAGGGGTCTACTACTCGTGTGCTCTCGCTCCCTGCTTGGCCGTCCATCACCAATGGGCCGCCGGCGAACAACGACCCCGGCAACCCCAACCACCCCAACAACTCCAGCAGTTGGTTCTCGGCCCCAGACCCAATCACGATGACAGCACCGCCAGAAGAGACCGATCCTCCTGTCACGACGCTACCTACTTGGAGCACGTACCCGCCCTACGCCGTCGAGCCTTTAGAGAACGACGATGATGATGATGAAGATCACCATCATGGCGGTGGCGGTGGTGTTCGTATCAAAACATCCTGTAAAATATGGGTTTTCAACCTTTGCCCAGGCAAATCTAAGATCAAGTCCCTTAGATGGATCCTCCCGCCTGGGATCTACCCAAGAGGGTTTCCGCCTCTGGACATTATCGGCCCTCCTCCGCCACCAGGTCTCGGTCCCGGTCCGAAGTTCACCATTAAGCCTCCCATGCTGCCATGGCCCAGGGTCACGTAAGTCTTCAACCTCCCTCCGCAGTCGTACCTACAAGCAGCTAGCAGCTACTGACCAGAGATGAAAACAGTATTCACCCAGGCGGCACGATGGAATACGAGGACGAACCACCCTGTGGAACCGAATCGGCCGAGTTCTGCTCAACCACTATCACCAAGTCGGAGACTCTGGTAGGCACCAGCACGTCGACGATTACCAAGAAAGACTCGGGCTGCGAAACCATGTACGGTTGCCACTTAACAGGCGTAGACGCTACTAAGACGGTGACATCGACCACCTGTGAGCCCACCGATAACCCTGACACGTACGAACCACAGAAACCTGGCTGCCCTGCTCCGGCGATAGTTTATCCGTCTGATCCAAAAAATGTCGGTAATATTCCCCAGATCCTCTCGGCGTACAAGGACGCGGTGCCAGTGAAATTGGGCTCAGAGGACTGGACGGCCTTTTACTGGATCCCGTACCTCGGTGTAGATACAATGGCTAAGCTGCGAGCATCTGTAAGTCTTTCCGTTCTGTCATCGTTTGTGGTCTTGATGGAAGCGCTGATTCTGACTACCTATGTGGCTGTCTAGTCCTATGTCCGCTTCGCATACTACTACGAGGAGTACAACAATAACGTCGGGACTTCCATGGATGAGGACGATGTCGATGAGGAATGGGTAGACCTAGACAGCGATGCCAGGGGCAAGGAACCCGACATGGACGCAATGCCGCATGCCAAGCTAGCCGAGACAGTACTCGATGTTGATGGCGACCTCGACACCGATACCGATCTTTTCAACGACACGATTCCCCAGCAGACACATAGAAACGAACCTCGAGTGAACCAGTTCCATATTCCTCGAGAGACGGAGTTTTGGAGCCCATCGCAAGTATCACTGCCCAAGGATAGCGTTTGGGGGTCTCCTGGTAGCAACAGCTTCGATCCGGCCAATCCCAACGATGAGAAATATACGTACAACTACGATATTGCCGACGCAAGCGATACATATGTGTATGTTATTCACGACGAGGGTGTTTGGACAGCTCACACCGTAAGTCTTCTCCGTCTTGTCTGATCCCCTGCCTCTACAACTTGAACCCGATCTTGATGTTAATACATGGACGATTAGGAGTTCCTAGGGAGGAAGTTTGAGTACCTCAACTCTGGCAGCAATTTTGGACCTAAAGCCGAATACAAGCCCAACTATAGGCATGGTTCTGGCGTGGCAGCTCAGATCCTCGGCAATAAGCTCGGCATCTGCCCAACGTGCACGGTAGTCATGGTGACATCGACAGTACCCAAGAATAAAAAAGTGCCTGAGTGGCAGGTCTACCCCCACGAGTTTCTGATAGCCCAGCTCATCGACGTACTCGACGATGTGAGGACCAAAGGCCGCAAGGGCAAAGCTACCCTCAACATGAGCTACTCCTGGCCCGTGGGCGTCGTGACCGCCCCGTTCCTCCTTGCATTCCGTAAGCATAGCTCTTCTCTCTCCTTCACCTCCCGCACCACTTTTTGGTCCTCTTTTTATTTCCCCTTGTCATTCACCAATCGATTTATCATAGTGACAAGTTGCTTACTGTGTATAGAGAGCCTGCTCTTCAAGCTCGACAACGAAGGTGTCTTGCTTGCGGCATCGGCCAACAACCATGCCCTGGAAAATACTGAAGGCGTTGAGATATCCAGATACCTGGCCAAATTCTCTGACCCAAATGACGTATACGGCGGCATCGTCAACATGGTTGTGGTGAGCGCCGCCGACTGGAAGACGCAGAGGGCCCCATTCTCTCAGTACTCTGATTACGTTACCACCTTTGCGCCTGGCAATAATATCGCTTGCCCAGGAGACCCGTTCCTAGAAAAAGATACTCCTTATAGACCTTGTGATGGCACCTCCTATGGTAAGTCCGCCCTCGTGATTATCCAGCTCGAGATCCCGAGTTTGCTAACGTTGTTCTCCTTCTGCTTTGTAGCCACTCCACAAGTCGCCGCGCTAGCCAACTACTTCCGCAGCGTACCGTCCAAGTGGGAGTCTCAGCTAGACAAGACGGCCAACCTCAAGAAGTTCATCCAGCTATTCCACCGACGCTTTGCCGTGCACGGGCACCCGGTCAATCCCACAGATCGCAACCCCATCATCTGGAATGGCCAGGTCGGCGAACACTCATGTCTGCGTGATTGGGATTCCACCGAGGAGTGGCACAAGGTGTGCCCCAACATCAACGACGACCTAGAGAAGGAGCCAGTCAACCCCGGCCAGCCGGTGACACCCTGTCAACGGGGCCAGAACGGAAACCCAACGAAGCGACAGAATGGCGGTAGCAGCTGCCCGCTAATCCCCGGGAATAACGGGCCTGGTAAGAATATCAACTGGCAACAGGGCCCGAGCCAGCCCGAATGCACGGCCCAAGACCATTGCGGTGGCAAAGTGTGCGAGGGCTACTACTGCAACCCGAACCCCAAGGTGCTACACCCGCCCGACTACTACGATCCCAAGGATCCCGATAACCCGCACGGTCCAACTAAGCCCGAGGACATACCCAAGCCGATCGAACCTAACCCGTCTAATCCACCCACTGACCCAAACAAGCCGCTGGGGCCGATGGACCCCAACAACGCCGAGTGTCGTCAGTGCGGAACTGATCTTGGTGGCAGTCTATGTCTACCAGCGTACCACTCGTGTCTACTGAACGAGTGCTGGGCAAACTCGCACTGCACGGCGTGCAAGTTTGACTGCGAACTCCTCTTTATCGGAGGCCCCGATCCCACCGACCCTCACAGTCCCGAGTGTCTTGAGTGCGGCGACAACCTGGGCTCGAGCAACTGTCCAGCCTCCGACGATGAATGTCTGGTGGATCAATGCTTGAACGATGAGACATGTTTTTACTGCAAGTTTGACTGCAACTCACTCAGAGGGTAAGGATCTATGGCGATTGCTTCAATTTTTTATCTAGGTACTTCGCCTAAACTATGGCCTCGACTGTTCAATCGTATTTCGACCAAATATGTCAACATGACTTCACCCTCCTGCGTGGAATGTGTATTGCGTAGAACATACCATCAAGCTTGTGGCAGTTAAAATGTGATTTCCAGACTACTCATCGCGCCCATCCTTCATCCACCCACTGTCTACTCATGTATACATGTCTGGAGACTTTTAAATATCTGAAGGTTCTGATTGATTCGAGTTTGTCCAAAATGCAGGCACAGCTGCTCTCGGAGCTGCGGACACCCCTGGAAACTGCGAGCCAACTCCTCCTGAAAACGGGGACAAAACTGTGCGAGAGCGCGAATTTTTATCAATAGCTCAATCAACTACATAGTAATACACTTCGCGGGGCGTTGCTGCTCGCTTGGCTCATCAACAGATGTATTTTGTTGAGTTGAAGGCCATATATCTGCCCTTTAGGTCAGCTCAGTCCATCAAAGCAATGCTCTGAAGACTCACAATCTAAAACCCTAGGATCACCAGTATGCGGGCAGGCCTCGAGCTCAAGGACTTTTGGATCCTTCCCCATAAAGGGAAAGTATTTACTCAAATAGCCAAGAATGGACAAAGGGACGCGAGGCCTCTCATCAACAAGTACAGTATCCGGCTCTTTTCTAGGCGGTTCATCCTCGACCGGATCCCATTCACCGTAGTGGGAGTGATAAACAGCATCGGCCATATAGCGGACGGGAAAAGCGACAATGCCATACTTGACATGCTCCAGGTTTGAAATGTCGATAATAACCATACCGTACTCTACGCAGTCACCACAAAAGGGAGTTGACAGCGGCTGGAGCTGCACGTCGCCAGTACGAGTGCTCTTGCTGCCCTGTAACAAGCCCGACACAAGGCACGTACAGGTAAATGGAAACTCCCTTGGAGCGTCGTTTTGCGGTAATTCGGGCTGCCAAATGGGCTCCCACTCATCCTTCCAACTGTGAAATGGAGGCTGCGGCGAATCAGGTACCGCGGCCGTCTTGGCTTCCGTGTCTGCATCCTGGCATTCGCGATACCAGTCTGTTGCCAGCGCCCGCTCTGCCTCAAGGGAGGTGCGATTCGCAGATTCCGACAGCACCTTGAGCAGACTCAAAATGTCGGTGACGAGATTTTCGATGCGTGCTTGAGACGGGCGGCTGATGTCATTGCCTTGGCGGTAGGCAACGGCGAGTGGACGGGTGCTTCCTCTAGGGCCGACGTTGGCGACGATGTAGATGAGGAAGGACCTCTGGCTGTTTTTATAGAGAGTTATATATCCGGAGGGCATTGCGAGAATATTTGTGGTAGAAGAGAGAAGGTGCTGTTAGATGGTGTGTTGGCTTTTATAGAATACTCTAGGGCGATATCTTATGTCACCTGGTTACCTATAAACTAAGCCTAGGTAAATTAAGTATATAGTTTATTAATAATTAAAGAGGTAAGGGTCAAGGTTAGGGAATACAAGCGAAGTGAGTCTATCCTATAGCGGTAAATAGTATATTATAAGATACTAATACTTTATTAGGGACAGAGGCTACGCGTATTGGTGCATATCTTAGAACACCCTATAGATACTATTTGATTTCAGAGGTATATACCATTTATAACCTATAGTGTTGGAAGACCAGGGTTCGATCAAACGAACGTACGCCTGAAGGGCGTACTGAAGGGTGAGCAGGCACAAAGAATCTGATTGTCTACTGTATGCTACTGTCTAGAGTGAGATGAGATGGAAGCTTTTATGCCCCTGCTAAGGCGAAGCCAAGGCAGGAACCTTATTAGGAGCCTTGGCCTCAGCTAAGGCCTCGGCTAAGGCTGATCCTAATCACCTAATCAATTGACTAGAATTAATTAGGAATTATATATAGATACTAGCAACTTTTTACCTTATACATTAAGTGCCTTCTATATATTCTATCTTATTAATCTATATATAAGTGAGCCTCTCCTTTACCTACTTATTCTTTTTCTCTCCTTGTTGCACAAAGTGGACCTATAATACCTCTCCTATTTATAATATCCCCTAGCTTCTCTACCTACGTATAATTCGCCTTCCCTCTAGGGTAGTGCCTATGCTTAGTGTAGGTAAGAAGAAGTTCTCACCTAATTGCATAGGGGAGGAGGCTAAGATTATACATTATCTATCCCTTAAAGTTACTGCTATCCTATAGTATATACTCTCTCCTAGCTATCTTATAATATATATTAATTAGGAGGTATACTATATATAAG
>ML977659.1:0-11835 GCA_010015725.1 Amniculicola lignicola CBS 123094 | reverse complement strand
TAAGCCTTTACCCCCCTATACTTATTAGCCTAATAGTAGTACTAAGTGTACTAGCTAAGAGATTATTACAAAATAGATTAAGATAAGAAAAGGGGTAAACCTACTAGAGAAACTTTAGCTAGAAATAGCCCTTATAGTAGTAATACTCTATAATATAAGCCTATTAGCTATATAAGGCTTCTAATTACTAAATAAGGTACTTAACTAGTAGTTTTAGAATTTCTTCTAATAGTATAAGCCTTAAGCAGTTCACTTAGCAATAGTAGACCTATATCCTAATTGGAGTAGAATCTATATATATAGATACTATGCTTATCCCCTTAAGGTAGTATATATAGCTGGATACTACTAAAGAGCTTTTAAAGTTAACCTAAGAGCTTATATTAGATACTTAGTTAGATATATTATATCTAATATATAGTAAATATAGGTACTAGTTCTTAACTAAGTACTTATAATGTGAAATATATTATTTAATAAGTATATCTTCTATAAGGGAGTAAAATAAGAAGAGCCCCTTATAAAAGAAGATATAATAATACTAGTTAATATCCTTATCTATAAGGAGAAGAGTACTAAAGTAGAAGAAGAAATAACTTTTAAGTAACTTCTATAGGTTAATAGAACGTAGGTATTTTTAGATAGAATTACTAAGCCCCCTAAGTAATAGCTTAGGGGTAATACTCTAAGTAAAATAACTATAATAGGTAGCTAGCCTATATAACTTATAATACTTAAGGTATAAATCCTATATAGGACACCCTTAGCTAGGGTACTCTAGGGAGTGTATAAGGAGCTAGTAGTAACTCTATTTAGTCTCCTATCTCTAGAGCTAATACTAGAGCTAGATAAATAAGTAATAGATTAAGGCTACTAGGAAGTGTACCCTACTAGTAGGACTGGCCTATTAGTAGTTATATAACAGCTAATATTACTAACCCCTAAAGATAACTAGGGTACCCTAGAGCTATAGAGCTAGGGAATAACTACCTCTTAAATAACTTCTAAAGTACCTATAGAAGCTAGCAAAGTAGATAGTATAATAAGTACTAGTTAAAAGACTAGGTAGCATAAACAATATATTAAAATGTAATCCAGTTAGTAATAATATAACTAAGACCCTTATAATAATAATTATAATAATCTAGGGGGTATATTAGTAATAGTGTATCCTCTTTTATATAACTTAAGAGATAAAGACTATTTACTTATTAGTAATATATACTTTACTCTAAGTAATTAATTATTATAAGATTATAATAATAATAGACTTTAAGGTATAAATGAAATAGTTAGAGCAGCTCTTCTACTATTAAAGAAGCTATTTAAATATATATAGCATAATACCAAGTATAGTAATAATAAGCTCTATTAAGACTAAATACTAAAACTACTAACTGCCTATAAATCTCTGTACTAATACTACCTTTAAAGAGATTTCCTAGAAGTATATAAGTAAGAGATAGGTATAATAAAGGTAAAATATATATAGGAGGAGGTCCCACTTAATAATAGCTAAGTAAGGCCCCTACTATTAAAATAGGTCTTTATATACAAGTTTAATAGTAATAGCTACTTTATAAAGTATAAAGTGTAATTAGTAGTATATAGGGACCTCTAAAAGAGTAACCTCCTAGATTTAACCTATATAGCTATGCTTACTATATAATTATTTTAAACTACTATAGTAATTATAGTAAAGTTTAACCTAGAGATTAACTAATATAATATTATAGGAGTGTTCCTTAACGCCTCTGTTAATCTGGATACCCTAGTATAGTGGTAACTCCCTAAGGGCTACACATAACTAGGGATATACCTTAAGCTTAAAAAGGTACTTTATAGACTATATAAATTACTACTACTTTAGTATACTAAATTTACTAGGAAGCTTAAGGAGCTTAGGCTTATTACCTTAGGTAAAGAGCTATATCTCTTCTTTAATAAGGAGTAAAAGAACTTTATCCTCTTCTATATAGATAATATCCTTTATCTATATTATTATAATAATGCTAGCCTAGTAAAAGCATTTTTCAATTAAATTAAAGAGGTATATAATATTGATAAGTATAGCCCTATAACTTATTTCCTTAGTATATATATTATATATAACTAATCTAAAGGAATAATTAACCTAGTTTATAATACTTATATAGATATGATTATAAAGAAATTTAATCTAGTAAATACCTCTTAGAATCTAGTAACTCTACTTGGTGCTAAGGAGCTTTAGAGGAACCTAGGCTAAGTAATAGTAACCTAGGTAACTACTTACTAGGAGAAGGTTAGCTTAGTATTATATATAGCTATTATAATCTATCTAGATATTATATAAGCTACTATAAAGCTTTTATATTACCTTATAAACCTAAGTAAAAGATATATAAGCTATATTAATTAAGCAATTATATACCTCTAGTAAAAGCGCTTTAAGAGTATATAATACTTATATAATATACTAGATAAACTCCTTATCTATAGAGATATATCCTTTACTAATAATCTAGAGACTTAGTAATTATCCTATAGATATATTATTATACTTTTTAGTAGACTAATTATATAGAAAGTTGTTACAGTACATATCTATATATAATATCTATAATCGCGTAGTACACTATTAGGTGAATACCTATCTATACTTACGTAACTTGTCCCTAATAGGAAGGTAATCTAAATACCTTAATCCTCTTAGGGGTAAACTAGGGCAATTTACCCTTAGCGCCTGCTAAGTATATAGGTAGCTTATTCCACTTATTAGGAGTATTAGATAAATTAGACCCTACTTAGCTTTATAAAAGTAGCTTAGCAAGCAATAGTAATAACTTTAATAACTAAAGTAGAGCTTTTAGCGCTATTAAGTATTATAAAGGAGACTATAGTATTAAAGTAATTCTTTTATAAGCTTACCCTTGTAATTAAGGGGATATAGAAGATTTTCTATAATAATTAATAAATAATTTACCTAGTTGTTAGAGCGTATAAGCATATTAATACTAAGGTTAGGTATATTAATATCTAGAATATATAGCTTTACTAGGAGTATACTAAGTAATCCTTCTAAGTTAAATACCTTAAATTAAGTAAAATAGTTATGGATAGGCTTACTAAGTATCTTATTACCTAAAAATTTAAGGTTTTTAAGGAGTAACTTAGGCTTATTAATATTAAATTATAGCTTAAGGAGATTAAGGAGGATATTATATAAGCTTTAATTAAATAGCCTAGGTAAATAGGGATACTACCCCCTATCCCCCTTATATAGTTAAGGAGCTATTTAGGTAAAATCCTTAGGGCAATAGGATATAACCCCTATTACCCCTACTATATATAGATATATACTAATATATATAGGGTAATAGGATATAACCCCTACTACCCTATTAAGTATCCCTAGGTTAATAGAATATTACCCCTATTAACCCTATACTACTAAGTATCTATAGGGAGATAGGTAGTAAAACTCTATCTCCCCCTAAGTAACTTATAGTAGGGGAGGGAGGAGGTAGGGGATTACTCCCCTACTTCCTACCTAACCCTACTAGATTAGGAGGGCTACTATACCTATTATAATTATAACCTCTACTACTACCTATCTAATAGGGGTAAGGGGCCTATAATAGTAAGTAAGTATAGTAGGTATAGGTGTAGGTATAGGTATAGGAGTAGGAGTAGGCTCCTAGGTAATAAGACCTAGGGGTATAGGCTAGAGGTAAACCTCTAGGGTCTATACCCCCTAGTTCTTATTACCTATATAGAGTAAGTAGAGGAGGGGGGTAGAGAGGTAGTCTATAATCTATATCTATATTAGCTAATATTATATATAATTAAAATAAGCTTATTAAAAGTAATTATTAAATTAATAAAGTAACTTAATAGATTACCTATAAGAAGAGAGAGATATTATTACTTATATTATTAGGGTTACCCTATACCCTTACTACCTAGATAAGGTACTAAGTATACTTATTATTAGTAGTACTATAATCTATAGTTAGTAATTACTATTATATAGTTCTAGAGGTTTTATAAAGCTTATAGGAGGGTATAGGGTTTATATACTATAGTATAAAAGTAACACTAACTATACCTATTAGTATAGTTAGTATACTAATAGCCTAGCTACCTTAAGTCTATAGTATAGGAGCTGTAGTAGTAGCAAGGTACCTCCTAGGTACTACCCTAGGTAGGTAGAGGTTTAGGCTATCTTATATATTAGTAATATACTTCTAAAAATTACTAAAATAAAATAAAATTACTCTAGGAGTAATTAAAGTAATATCTATAGAGCTTCTTAGCTATAATATAGAGCTTCTTAGTAAAACTATAGAGTAATAATAGTAATACTATAGAGCCCTAGGGGGTATTATATAAGGAAGAAGATAAATATAGGTAATTTATAGGTAACTTAGGGGTAGATTAGGAATATTACTATAGTATATATTAATATCTTTTATAGGGTGTCTATATATTACTACTAAGTAATATATATATATATACTAGTACTCTAAGGTTTATCTAGAGTACTAACCTCTTCTATATATAATTACTCCTCTACCCTTAGTAGGTTAATATTAATTACTACTCTATTATAGGTAATAAGCTAGGTACTTATTACCTAGGGGGTATATTATAGTATATATCTATGTATAATATCTATAATTATATAGTATACTATTAGGTAAATGCCTATCTATGCTTATGCAACTTATCCCTAATAGGAAGGTAATCTAAATACCTTAATCCTCTTAGGGGTAAACTAGGGTGATTTACCCTTAGCGCCTGCTAAGTATATAGGTAGCTTATTCCACTTATTAGGAGTATTAGATAAATTGGACCCTACTTAGCTTTATAATTATTTAATATATTAAATTATATAATCTTCTAAGTTTATATTACTATAGCCTATATTATTAGTAGGTATATTATAAGATTAAGGTAGTAGTAGGTAGTTAGGAGATTAATTAATAGTAGTAGTATTAGGGGGGAATTATTAATTAGTAGCTTTATGAAGTAGCTATAGATAATAGTAATATAGTAATTAATAGTTAAATATTTATTATTTTATTGCTATAATAGTATTAATAGGATAAGAGAGTATCCCTTTAGCTTAGTAGGTATCTTAGGTATAGAGAGGTATAGAGAGACTATAGAAGTAGGTATACTAAGCCTCTATATAGGGTAGTAAATAGGTTAGGGTTAGGTTAGGGTTAGGTTATATCTATATAGATAGGAAAACTAAAATAAAAACCTTATTTTTTAAATATCTTATCTAATATATAATAGATCTAAATAAAAATTTAATATAAGGTATATATATATATAAAGATTAATATCTAGGACTTTTAGAAGATTTAATATAGTCTATCTTTAGATATTTAAGAATCTATTAAAAGAAAATAGAAATTCTTAAATAACTAGTTCTAGACTAGAGGGATTTTAATATAAATTTAATATAAGGTATATATATATAAAGGTTAATATATAAAGGTTTTTAAAAGTTTTATCTAGTATTAGATAAGATATTTAAAAAATGAGGTTTTAGTTTTAGTTTTCCTATTTGTATAGATATAACCTAACCCTAACCTAACCCTAACCTATTTATTACCCTACCTCTATATAATATCCTTCTACTTCTATTATATCTTATAAAGAGTATTAATCTATATATACTCCTTATAGGATAATTATTAATTTAGTATCTTTAGTATTATAGTATATTATAGTAGTAGAGTGAGCTAAACTAGGTATATAAAGTGAGTAGCAACCTGCTTATAAAGTATTGTAACTTATTCAGAATATTCCATGCACTGATGTTGGCTTGTGCTTGCGGAACAGCCCGCTCATGTTATCCCCCTGTATTAAGATTCACCAGGGGAAAGAAGCAAGACAAGATGGCATGATTCATCTGAGACTACCCATATCGAGTTACGGGGTTGAGTGGCACGATCGCAAGAGATGGAGAGACAATGGGAAGTTCTACATGATCAAGCGAGAGACAATGAAGTTCCGCACGCCGTAAACTATCACAATTACTGCCTAGGACTGCGATGTCACCCAGCACATCCTGCATCGTTCATGCATAATTTTTTAACCCTCTTATGGAACCTATAGCATCTTAGCAAGCTTTTCCGCTGAGATTGCTTTAGGATCCCTAACACTTTCGCGCATATTTCAATCCCGAGCTCCCGTGAAACAAGTCGTTCTCAGCCAAGTGGCCACCATCGACCCTTCTCCCCTAGCAACTCTTGGACTTGGTCTACCGTTAAATTTGTCAGTTTGGCGATATCTTCGACACTCCTTCCGCTCTGCCGAAGGCCCTTCATAAACTTGACCACTTCCTGGCCATCCGGCTTCGGATTTGTCGCCTTTGACAGATCATCCCGCAGCTGCAAGACTAATTTGTATGCGGCGGGACCGGCGTCCTTGGCCAATCCTAGCAGCTGCCACCAACGGATGAAGTGAGCAAAATCGTCTTCCTCGACGTACGGGAAGCCGTTCTGTGCGAGCCAGTCGTTGAAATGCGCTCCGTATTTGCCGAAGATTAACTTGGACCAACCGTAGCCGTTAGGCTGCTGCTCATACGGGATATCATCAATGGAAGTCGAGGGGATACATGTCCAAAGATACCGGTTTCTGTGCATTAATTTGTAAGAAATAACCCAAATAATATCTTGTGATGAAGCCAGAATGGTTGGTAAAGAAAGATAATGATTAGGATTTCAAGAAGATACTTCAACTAAAATGGAAAAAGGAAAAAAGAGGCTTAAGTAGGAACAGAAATGGGACAAAAATCTCGACTCACGCTATTTGGTGACATGTCCCGTCCCGGTTTATCCACCCGGAGGCTCGGACGTTAGCATTCTCAACACCATCCGTTCGGTTTGTCCCGTACTTGTCCTTGAGCGGATGATCTTTATCGACACCGTGGCCCGTGGACATTTTGACCACATCGTTCCGGTCGCAAATGCCTTGGACGGCATCCCTCTTTGTCCCAGCGATCTCCTCGTGGCCGCCCGCGCAGTCGAAGTACGTTTTCCTGACGGGCGGCTCCGTCCTGTTGACGACCTCGATCCAGGTGTGGTAGAAGCCCATCGGCTTCCCAATATCGTCCTGTGCGGGTGCCATGCAGACGGACATGGTGCAATTGAACTTTCCGGCGGGGGCAAGGAGCATTTCTAGCGTGATTTTGTCCGGGACGTCGAGGGTTGCTATGCCACTCCGCCCAGGAAGCCACATAGATGTGGTGCGCCATTTCGTGTTCGTGACCGTTATGCCTGTGATTTGCCAGTCGTCTTTAAAGAACCAACCTTTTTTGGTTTTTTCGATAGTCACGTCCGTTATCTGGCCAACATCTTCCAGGTTTGCCAGTACAAACCTATCACTGTGGCCCGTCTCAAACGGATCTGAGTGAGTAGTGCTCGTTTCGAGTTTAACCGGATCCAGACACTTGAGGTAGCGATTAGAAAGGGATATCTTGACATGATCATTTGTGCCGGAGGCCAGATTGTTCGACGTGGTGATGGTAACAACATAGGTTGTCAAGCCAGCGGCGGTGAGGCCACACACGAAATTTCCCAGGACACTAGTCTGACCTGTCGAAGCTAGCTGTGTCGGAGCTAGCTGTGTCGACCGCTTCGCAACCGCCTTAGCCCTTGTTGTGGCATGTGCGAAATTGGCTTTCAGGGAAGGCGAGGCGGAGAACGCATCATCGGAACCGGAAGACGAGTCATCGGAACCCGGAGGGATGGTCCACTGCTCATTTGAACCAGCAAGAACTGGAACGGTAGGATCTGCTAAGACTACAGTTGCTATGCTGAGGCTACCCTTGGTGGCGAGGACAAGTCCGGATGCTTCGTGAATGATGCCCCTGTCGAAGCAAGTGAACTGCTGTCTCGTGTCACCCGGAACCCAGGAGTCAAGTGTTAACGCATCCCCTGTCTTTCCTGTTGCCGTCAATGCTGTGAGGGATGAAGCGCAAATGAAAGAGCGGCCAGCGATATACCAGGATTGCCCAGGCGTTTTATCAGCCTTCGCCCGCACTCCAACGTTTTTAGCGCCCAAGTCAGTGAGCACAGCAGCAGGGTCAAGACCGCTGAAAATCTGTTGGCTGTTCTGTAGTCCAAGCCATATCTGCTTGAGATTCGATGAGTCGACCTTATCAATAATGATGGGGCGGACGCCATCGCTTCCTGGATCGCCAACTGACAATGCCATTGCTGGCGACTTCGTGAGCACGATTGTCCCATCATCCAGGAATGACCAGCTCTGATGAGCGCCCCCGAGAGTGGGGTTGGTTAGAAGGACTTTGGATCCAGCCGTGCTTGAATCCGCCGGCTTCAATGCGAGGCCAGAGTCCATGTGGACGATACCGCCGACGTCGTATCTGCAGAACTGGTCTCGCTCATCAAATGAGGGGTTCCCAATGGTCACAGAACTACCAATCTGAGGACTGATGCACTGGACCGTTTGCCCGGTGCCAACGTTCAGGAGGGTCCTGTAAGCCATGCGAATAAGCGCGAGAGACCCCCGGCAGAGCTTGGTAGTCGATGAGCCCTGTTCCTGAATCGTTCCTTCAAACACTGGACGGTTCTTCTGGTCGGGCCAATACAACGTGTTGAAGCTCCAAGGGAATAGCTCAACAGTAGCCGCAAACGGATTCCCATCGGACGACCAGGAGACAATCCCCCCTTTGGTCTGGACATTACGGATCACTGTCGAATCGCCGTACACTACGAACCCCTGAGACGTCAAAGTGATATCAGATTCGTCGGTCCAAGTAGAGTCGTCCGAGTCCTTCACAGCTGTGTTGTAGATGCCGCGGAATATCTTGGCAAGCGCGTTGGGAGAGTAGCCCGAAATGGGAGGGCACTTGGCAGAGCCCTGGTTAGACCCGTAAACGGTCAGCGCGTTTGCAGTGAGCGAGAAGTCAACCACAAGTTTGAATTCGCCAGCCCAATATCCGACTAGACTTGAAGTCATGTCTTTTGGGCTGAGGCGAAGGCACATATACTGAGAAATGTCATGGGCGGTGCGAGCCACGTTCCAAAGCCTGATCTCAGCAAGATTGCCCGTGAAGAGCTGATTGCCCATGGACACCGTCTGGTCCACCGTGCCGATGGTAAGCCGGTCAGTGGAATTGACGTTTAAAGGAGGGTCTTTGTTGCCTTCCTTGGTAATGGACAGGGAGTTTCCGTCTAAGTAGATGTAGCCGTCGGAGCCGGAGCGAACCGCTGCAATATGGTGCCATCTCCCGTCACACACGCTGATATTGGTGGCCTTGAGGACGTTGTAATAGCTGCCATCGTCATTCATGAAAGTGATCTGGCTCGAGTCCACTGCCAAGGAGAAGCCACCATGATTGTAACCCCCGGCTTGGACTTTCCTCGCGAGAACAGGCCCGCCGTTGAAAGTCTTGACCCAAGCTTCGATACTGAATGACTGTTTTCCGAAGTTATAGGCCTTGTTAGAGGATAATGAAAAGTACTTAAGGAAGGTTGAGCCGAGTCTGTAAGATGAGACGTCCATCGTTCGTCGACTTTTTGTTAAGTCGTGTTAAGTCGAGGATTATGGAAGAATTGCTGTAAAGAGGAAGTTGTTAATCTGTGGGTGACCGAGTGAAGCTGGGTTCTAGAGTCTGGCCGACCCGTTATTACTCTAACTTAGTTGTTGACCGGTGACTGACCGGTGACTGACCGGTGACTGACCGGTGGCTCTTGCGTTGTGTTAAAAGGCCTATGAGATACCCAGCCATCATACGAGTTGAGCATGGCCTAATGTTGTGCAACCATACCCCTCGTCGCGGACAGCGGCCACTGGCCAGGAGGGGGACGCCACGGAACCTGATGGAAGATTTCCTCAGGATAGGGACTCTCAGGCTCAAGCACATATCGGTCAATTATCTCTGGTCTCCAGGGGTTGTTCTGGAAAGTTCAAAGGACCTCCAACTGGTAATCTCGGCACAGAGCCATCGGCCGTCTAAAGTCACCGTGACCCTTAACCACTCCTCGCATCCCCCCATTATCTAGTCGCATTCTACGATGCCTGCAGGCCCCGTCGCCATCGCCGGTGTGGTTTTGTCAGCTGCGGCGCTGGCTGTCGCCATTAGTCAGGTACGACAACACCCAGTTGGCATCTTTTGCGTTGTTTAGGTGCAGCTTCGGTTTCTTGCGTACTGACATGTTACTGGTGACCATGAGCTGGTCGTGGCGCTTGAAGACAGAGACGACACGCTTCAGTCAAAGGATCACTGGATGCAATGCACTATCTGGAACGAGACACAGTTCGACATGATCTACCAGGATGTCTATTGGGATTCAGATACGTACTATCAAGCGCCACCCCAGAAAATCGACAAATTTTCGTCTGGGACGTTCTCTGCCTGTAATAAATAGGGCTTAGCCAGCATGTCAGGGGGCAACTCGTGGAAGCTTATCCTAGACAATAACAACGTCTTTAAATTCTCTCTAGTAATATCCCTATGACTGCTGCCTCAGCTCCTAAAGATTCCATCTTAATATTCTTATACTAAGTTCTAGACAGGGGGTTACTAATCCCGTTATTAGAAGCTATAAGTCAGCTACTATTAAATTAGATAGAAAGCCTAAGGATAGCTATAATACTACTATAGAGAGAGGTATAAGTAGAAGATCTATAATATATAAAGGGAAGGATATAGATAGGAATAAGACCTAGTTTATTATTAATATTATATCTATAACTAACTTTTACTCTACCTAACTATTATGGGTAAATTAGTTAAGGGCTTAACTAATTTAAAAGTAGTATGTACTTAAAGAAGACTAGGGGCTTAACTAATTTAAAAACTTCAAGTAAATCAGTTAAGGGTACCTATAATAAGAATAGGAAATACAAGGTAGGTAATAGGTGTAAAATAGTATAGGGAATCTAAATCTAAGGTTAGATTTAAAATATACCTAATATTCATAGAGATATAAGCGTTTAAGGTTAGGGAGTAGAAAAGTTTTAATATTCCTACCCTAGTATATAAGTAAGGCTAGTAAGCCAATTAGTATACATAAGGAACTTAAGACGTTAAGAGCTACTATCTAATCTACTACTAAAGAGGATAGTAGTAGCTATAGGGATTCTAGGACTAAAAGACCTAGAAGTACTACTTAGTAGTAGGGTTGTCTCTTAGTAATTGCTATAAGTTAGAAGGTATTTAATAGTATTATACTAGGGCAGATAGTAGATACTACCTTAGGGTCTTATTTATATAGCTCTTATCTTCCTATATAGGTAGCTATAGATAGCCCTTATTATTAGTCCCTTCCTATTTAATTAAATATTTCATCTTATTCTCCTATAGGATCTGCTTAGTAGGCTAGTGCTTCTTACTTTTAATTATACTTCCCTATATAGGTAACTCTTCCTCCTTATAGATAGACTATAGTAGTATTATTTTATATAAGTCTTAGTACTCTCCTTAGTATTAAATACTGCTATTATGTCCCTTTTAAGGGTTCTTAAATACTACTATACTATTATTAAGTAGGTTAGCTACGTAAAGTCTATAATAAGTAAGTATTCTAGTCTATAGCTATACTAGGCTCTCTATTATATATTATAGTATTAGTAGTAAAGTAAAGTAGTAGGAAGAAGTAGATTAGGGCTTACTAACATACTTAGTCTAGATATACTCTCTTACGTATTTATACGTTAAGTAGTTAGCTAATAGGAGGGTACTTACCTTCTAATAAGATAGGCTATAGAGGTTGTTAGGGTTAGGGTTAGGGTTAGGGTTAGGGTTAGGGTTAGGGTTAGGGTTAGGGTTAGGGTTAGGGTTAGGGTTAGGGTTAGGGTTAGGGTTAG
>ML977658.1:0-131719 GCA_010015725.1 Amniculicola lignicola CBS 123094 | reverse complement strand
AGTATAGAGGGTTATTAGATTAAGGGTTTATATAGTAGGTTTACTAGTAGATTATATAGAGGGGGAGCTAATAGTCTAGTTAGTATCTTAGGTACTAGTATCTTAGTTCCTATAGGCCCTTCCTTATACAAGGTTAGTTTAGGTAGTAACCTAGTAGATAAAACTATTAATAGCGTATAAGATCCTTAGGGTAGAAGTAGAGTTTCTATAAGATCTCTATTTACTAGACTTTTTAGTTCTATAGCTATTTTATAGTTTATCCTAATTATTCTATATAGTCCTTTATAGTTTATTATATCCCTAAGTTCTTATCTAATTGTATAGTTAATATATTAGAAGTATTCTACTTCCTATATATAGAAGTATTCCTTAAAGTTATTAAGGATTTAGTTAGGTAATCCTTTTAATTAGTAGATATTAGCAAGAATATACACAGTATATATATTAAGGTAGAAGGTTAATAGGTCTATAGTTATATTAATCTAGTTATTCTAGTATTAAAGGCGTATAGTACTTTAGAGGGTAGATATTCTAATGCTAGTTTCCTCTAATAGGTCCTTATATAAATATAGGAACTTTACTTCTTCTTTATATAAATCTAATTAGTTCTTATCTAGGATTAGTAAATATATAGGCTGGCTAGCTTCAGCTAATATAGTATTAGCTAGTTAGTTAGGTTAAGCTATTATAGCGCTAGTATTAGCGTTAGTACTAGTATTTATTTATTTTAGTTACTACTAGGTTTATATAGTAGGATTCTTAGGGTATATAATATACTATCTTCCTTTACGCGTTCTTAAAGGTTAATCTCTCTATTCTATAGCTATAAACAGAAATAGTAATAAAATAGAGACCTTAGTAGAAGTTGGTTTTACTAAGGTATAACTCTATCTTTACTCTTGCCAATTTGTAGTTGAAGTTAATTAACTACTAATTAGTATTAAATAGACTTCAACGTACGCTATAGATAGGTAGCTCTATCCTAATATATATGTCTGTAGTATATATATATATACAGGATATAACTAGGTGGTATATAATTAGGGGTTGGTATTATTCATATCTATCTTAAGTTGGACGAAAGCTTAGCTTTTAGGTACCCCTTACTAAGCCTCTATGCAGCTAATTACATAAGGTAAGCTTATGTAATCCTATACATAGGCTAGTTAATACCCCTAAATTATCTATATATAGATACTTAATCTAATAACCCTCTATACTAATAGAGCTATAGCCCTAATATTAACCCTCTCTATCCCTATATAATACACCCCTATACTAAAATATCTATAGTCTAATATAGCTACTACTAATTATTAAATATAAGAACTAAAGACTTCTATATAAGAAGATAATTATATTCTAGAAAGCTTAGAAGAAGTATAATAACTATACTGGTAAACTGTATAATATCCTTGCTAATAAGACCTGAATCTTTATTAAGCTATGCTATTATCTTAATATCTATAAGGTATAATACTCTAATATCTTCCCTAATATTCTTAAAGATTGTGTATATATATTCTATATATATACTATAGGTCCTAGCTGTATATAGAAGGCTCTATATACTACCCTAGATACCTACTTTAATACTACTATTAATAAGACTTAGTACTATACTAACTAGATATTAATATCCTTTATATAGTGCTAAAAGGAGAATCTAGATAAGATACTATATAAGGCCTTAGAGTTTCTTATTAATAAACTTATACTTATATAGAGAGCAATAGGAGGAAGCTTCCTTAGAGACTAATAGCTATATACTACTATTATACAAGTATACTAAGGATAACCTAAATTTAAGTAGGCTATATTCTTAAATAACTAAATATATAAAGGGCTATTTAGTAACCTTTATATAGTACTATAAGTTAGTATAGATTACTAGATAAACTAGTATCTTTAGGAACTAGGAGATATATACTACATAGATTAAAAGTACTTTTTAAATTACCTAAAACCTAACTTCTATAGCTAGTCCCTATTATTATACTCTTAAGGATATAGCTAAAGCCTAAGAGGCTTCTATATAGAGTATATAAAGAAGAAGTACTTTATCTACTATAAAGAAGGATACTAGTCCTTTAATTATCCTTATATAGACTTTAACTATATAAAATAGTAATATATAATAATATATAAGTAATTTAATAAGGAACCCCCTTAAGAGGAATAGATATTATTATATATATAAGACTTTAAAGGGGAACCTATAAGTAGTAAAGAGATAGTTAATAATAAAGATAATAATCTAGAGGATAGAGAATAGGTAGTTAATTACCTAACTACTATAGTATATCTCTATTATATAACTAGCAAAGATATCTATAATACTAAAAGGTATTTTAGTAAAGGTGGAACTATATTAGGAAATGGATGCTGCTGTATCTAGAAATAGGGGCTTACTTAGCTACCTGCCGCTTTTATCTAGCCTGTATACCAACCCTATTATATAAAAGTACCTTTCCCTTGCTATCCTACCCTCCTCCCTCTATTATCTCTTTTTTCCCAATACTTTGCTCTCTCCTTATTAGCTACTTAGCCTTCCTCCGTAAGGCATTTTCTCTCCTCTTTAGTTATAATATAACTGCTACACCACCCCTAGCTATCTCTAATTTACCCCCTTTATTAACTAAAAATAAGGCTACTACGCCTGTATCCTTATTATAGGCCCTTCTTTAGCGCTAATTATTTAATGCCTAGTAGTACCTCTAGCTTAACCTGGATTTTAGCTACTTAACTCTAGTCGCCTCCCCTGTAGTTAAGTAGTATTGTATAGTCTACTACTACTCTTAGTCTCCTATACTTACTTATGAATAGGAACTAGTACCCTTCCTATTTAGATTGTAACTCCTTAATTTAGCCTCCCTTATCTTAGGGTTTAGTACTCCTTCCTGTTTGCCTAACCCTAGGGATCTTCTAGCCTCCTACTATATTATCTATTAAAGTAGAATAGTAATAGAGCTGCCTTAGACGCCCCAATAGTATCTTAGTAAAGGAGCTAAGCCCGTAAAATTTCAGTGGCTGCCCCCTAAGCATATAGGACTATATAGCCTAAAGGAGTTAGTATACTATAGAATATCCAAGTGCTACTTTATACACAGTTGAGTTATACCAGCTTAGGGTAGTATAGCTATAACCCACTGTTCAGCTATATAGTTGGCCGTTAAGGAATCTACTTGCCTAGATTACATTCTCTATTATAGATTAGTAGAGCCTAGGTCTATGTAATAGTCTGTATAAATGATAGCACTATTATATTATAGTATTATAATTACAAAAAGGGGTAGATAGTCTAGCTAGAGTGACCTTTCAGTGTAGTACTAGGGATCTATTGAGTGCTAAGCTCTCTGCAAAGTTTAGTTAAGGGCGCTAGAAGCCTAATAATAGGGTATAGCTAGGTAGGCAGAAGTTCAAGCTCAAGTTTGGGTTTTAGGGTGACTAATAAGTTAAACTTCTAGTTAAGATCTCCTAGGTGAGCATAGGAGGCGTAGGTGAAGTGGAACTAGTATATATAAACTCGTATAATAGTTAGGTAGACTCTAATAGAAAGGAGAAGGTACATCTATAGTATAGCCTAGATTAAGGAGCTGGCGTTACTATTTCTTGGTCTTATAGTAAGTATTAGTAGAATTTTAGCATACGTATTTGCCTAATAGCAAAGGGGTTTTATACAACGGCTCTAGCTAGATATCCTACTTCTCCACTAGTAATAGTGCGTTTTAAACCTAGCTGCATATTAGTCTACAGCCTCCTACTTACTACTCTATATAAATAAGGGCTTTCTAAAAGCCTTGCTATAGTAAGACCCTATACGTTGGATATTCACCTATTTAAGAGCCCTGTATCTCCTTATTTCTTATATTACTACTAGTTCTCCTTTAAGCTATAATAGTAGTAATAGTAACATTTTCAGGTCCCTTTTACGTGCCTTAGATACACTAGCCGCTCTAATTTATACCCTATAATAGGCCTCTAAAGCTAAAATAACCCTCCTAGTATAATACTGCTAAGGTCCTGTTTAGTAAAGATATAGTAGCTGGATTAACTACTAAATGGAATAATCTTGTGTCTAAGTTAGATGAAATTAAACTTATTAATTTAACCTACTTAGGTAGGTACACCTATAGTTACTAAAATGATATTATATTTTATATATACTATATAATAACTAACATGAATATAGATAAGGAACTAAGTAACTATAACATTAGTAGTAGTAGCAGTAGAGAGAGTAGGAATGTTAGTAGTAATAATAGATTCTCACTATCAACTAAATAGGAAGGCGTTAAGCTAATATGTCAAGAAGACATAGTAGATAAAGTTTTATATTAGCTAGCTACTTCTAAAGGTAGTAGCTAAAGTAAGTGCCTAGGCCCAGCTATAATAGTAGCCTAGTATATTTATTAACTTGGTGTAGGGGATATAGTCATTATTATTAATAATAATAAGTCAGCCTCTAAGGCTGGGGAAGGCAATTTATATAAAGATGAAGTAGATTTATATATAGATAATTAGGGTAAAGCTCTAGGTTATTCAGCGCTGAGTTCTCTTAGTAGGGAAGTTGCTACTAAGAGGAACAATATAATCAACTTAGAGACTTAGCCTAGCCAACTTGTATATTTAAACTCCCTCTTAATACTACTAACTAGCCCATTAAGAATAGATACTAAATAGTTGACTAAATATAGTGCCTGTAGTATACTTATAGAAGCTACTATATATTAGCTATAGTATCTAGAGTAGAAGGTGTATAGGGAGGGTAAGTATATACTATTGCAAGTCTATTCCTTCTTATCTAATAGTATTAAGTTAGGCTTTCTACTATTGAAAACATAAGTAGTAGTAGAAGTAATACTAGTAATAATAACTACTGCTATAGTAGTTAAACAACCTTATAGAACCTAAAACACCCTGTACTAGCTGATAGCAAGAGTTATAAGTAGTAAAGCTGAATCCTAAATATAATATTAAAGCTAAGAAATAGTTATACTATATACTTTATGGGGCAGTAAAAGCTATCCCTATCTTAGAAAACACCTGCCTCCTAATATCCTTTAGATAATAGATCTTGCCTAGGAGTGCAGTCTAATAGCTATAATACTAAGATATAGTATAGTAAGGATAGTAGTAAGGATAGTAGTAACAATAGTAGTAAAGGGAACAATGAACGGAGCTATTATTAAAAGGGACTAAAGCTATTTATAAGCAGGTAAGGTAGTACTAGGCCCCTATAGTCTAATACCTAGAAGCCTTTATCTACTTAAGGTCTATTAAATGCAAGTTGCAATAGAGGGCTTTCTATAAATAGTACCCTATCTAGATAGGACTAGTAGTACCTATTATACATCACTTTCCACCTAATCTCAGATAATATATTATTTTTTACAGCTCTTTTCTATACTTATAGTAGGTATAGAGCCCTATCTACTAGCTATATAACTATACTTATAGAGAATATTATAGGCTATATAACAAAGTTGGATAAGATTATAATTAGACCCCTCCTACCTAATACCTAGTTTCTAACAGTACTTATATAAAATCACCCTAGTATAGCTAGGTATAGGAGGGGCTAGCTGGCATCTATGCTGCCTAGTTTAAAACTGAACTAAGCTAACGCTGCGTCTTCTTAAGCCGCTAGGATACCTAATAATAATGTTGATAATAGAACCTCAAGTAATAACTATCGCAATAGGGGTGATAAGGAAGATAAACATTTAACCAGCTTTATTAACAAGACTTTAAATTCTGGGAAACGTGCCCCCTAGTTAAAAGATAATAAGGATAACTTATGCAACTGGAAAAATAAAGGTAAGTCTTAGTCCTAGATCTATAAAAAACTTTTATATAGAACTCCTAGGGCTGTATAAGTATACTAGTATACAAAATTAAGAGAGTAAGGTTAGCAATATTAATTTAGGTAAGAAATACTATTAGGCCTTAAGGGCATAAAGATCCATAGTAAACCTAATAAAATCTAACCTATTATTAATAAATACACTAAAAAACATTACATTATCCAACTAATATCTAGAAGAATAAGGTAATTGTAGAATTATTATACTTAATTGCAATATATTTAATATAGAGTAGCTATAGCCTTAGAATTATAAGTTATTTACAAGTCTCTCTTTAGGTCTATTTCTATATCTAAAAGTTAAGGATTAATAATAAGGGTAGCACTTAGCTTTCTTAAGGACAAAGCTCTTACTCCCTCTACTTTAGAGAGGATTATAAATCTCTTTTAAGTGTAAGGTAGCCTAAAGACTATAATTATATCCTGTATTTCTATATATTAGTAGGAGTCTCACTCTACTCCTATATAAGGTCCTGTTCTTTGTAATATTGAAATTTGCTATTTATCTATAACCACCTTTCAGTCTAGTTAGTTATTATATTGCTTGCTATAGAACTATATGAAATAGGAATTATAGCAGATGTATTACTGGGACTAGTACTGCTAGAAGCATTAGGTTACTTTCACTACTTACTAGAATATTTAGCTAGGAGAGTATAGTCCACAAGTACCTCTATTAAGCTATTAGATTCTTAAGAGTCTCCTAGTACAAGATAATCTTTATTTAGTAATAGTTAAGATAGCTAACTTATAGTATAGGCTTCTATCTCTAATACTGCAGTTACAAAGCTTACGTAGGAGGGGGGGGAGGTAGTTAGATATATTGCAGTTGTACACTACTTTAAGTCCTTTACTAAGGTCCAGTTATAGGTTAGTGCCTGTTATTTTTAGTGTAAGCAGAATTAGGCTACAGGGCTATTAGTATAGAGAGAGAGAGAGATATAATACATAGTACAGCGTTGGATATATAATAGTAGGATAGAAGGATAGATATAGGAGTGTTAGTACAAATTTATAGTAGGTATACCAATAGTATAGTTATATATATACTACTATGAGTAAGTAGGGCAGGAATTAGATACCACAGATACTATAAGGCAGTAATCTTATTAGCTGGGGATATAAGATATAAAGTATATTATATTTACAAAGTTATAAATGAATACTAGCTTACCTATAGGTGCTAGAGGCCTCTAATCCCCTATAAATACTTTTCTAGGGCTTTTACAGGTATAGTTACCTACTTATATTTAGGTCTATAGTGCCTCTATTATTAATAAAACTATAAAGAAGATTCGCTAGAACTGTAGAACTCTGTGAATCTGCCCCTATATCCTACTTAGGCTAGTTCCTCTCCTCCTCTTTTACCTCCTCCTCTACCTCTTCCTTATTATGCTTAGTCAACTAGATAACCCCTAAATCTATATTTAAACTACTCTATAGATTTCTGTTTCACACAGATATATTCAGTTAGTTACTACGTGTAGCAATAGGCGTAGTAGCACCTAAATAGCATATATTAAACTTAGCAATATTGGAGGGAGCTAGCCCTAGTATATAGTTAATTATAGAGTTACTCCTTTAAGCTAGAGTCTTAAGTAAATCTAGGTAGTTTTGTTACAGCTCCTATATAAAGCTAGACTAAGCCTCTAGTAGCAGAGCCTTAGGTGTAGTTGGTTGGCTCCTGTTACTATTATTAGTCTTAGTATTCTCAGGAGAAGGCTTAGCTACCTAGATCTATACTTTATAGGCATACCTAGTCTAATAGCTATCCTACTATAAAGGCATTCTAGGTAGCTAAGATTAAAGTATTCCATATTGGGAATCACAGTTTAATTACCTTAGAATAGATATAGGGAACTTATTATACATTAATATACATCAACATAATATAGGGTAGATAAAGGATATTCTTTTTAGGATAAAAACGTTAGAGGAGTAATTAAGCTAAGCTATAAACTACTATAGGAATAAGTATAAGAGGTTATAGAGGGATAAGAGCACTATTAAAGGCAGTATTCACTATCCTAACATTTAGCTAGGACTCCTGTCTACCCTTTAGGATTGAGATCAACCTTAAATATTAAATGTATAGACTTTATTAGGGTAGGTAAGGTGGTTAATAGCTTAGAAGCGTAGCTTAAAGCCACTAAAGTATTATTTATTAAGATCTAATAAATTAAAACTCTCTACTAATATTATAGGTACTAAGTAATCTATTAGGCAAGCAAGGATATAGGAGACTAAAGGATAGCTGGTAAGAGGATTAGCCAAGTAGGAGTATACAGGATAGATCTAACAATAGGGATAGCTTAACTAGATACTCTTGCATTCCTACTATAGATCTAGTATTATCTAATAAATGCACTTGCCTATAGAGCCTATTATATTTACTAGGCTCTCCTTACTTATACCCTTAGCTCTAATATAGTAGGTTGAAGGCAAATAACTATATAGGTCCTACTAAACCTAGTATACCTCCTAGCCTATTAGTAAGGCAAAAGGCTAGAGGTGTAGGTAATTAATTAAATAGAAGGATTCTAGCAAGTAGGGGTATAAGAAATAAGGGATAAGGAGTAACTAATAATTCTATACTATTTCATTTACTATAGGCCCTTATCCTATACTTATATAGCACAAAATAGGTTTACCTAATTACCTTTCATTTTTATTAATGTGTCATATCTACTTATAAAGCACCCTCTTACTAGGCTATCTAAATATCTCTTGTTATAGTATAAAATAGAGCTATTGCTTGCATTTTCTAAATTATATATACTCTCCTCCTTATCTCCTCCTTATCTCCTCCTTAGCTAGTCTCCTATGCCCGCTTTTAGCAGTAGATATATTAAGGATAGTATTAGGACTAATACTATTTTTATCTTGTAAGAAAAATAGGCGTATAGTAGGTTAGAATATCTAGTACCTTTTTTAAGAAATACTTATATTTATAGACTATCTTTCTAAGTAGTTATAATATAGCACGCCCTATAGCATGCCCTAACCTAATTGCACTCTACCTCCTGTACTGCTAATCTAAGGCCTATAGCCTATACCTTAAGGAACTAGTAAGGGGAGAGCAAGTCTATGCCACTATATTTAATAGTGATACTTTTTAATATATATTAGAAAGTGCTCAAGCTTTTAATCCTGCTAGAAAGAATGCTTACTATAAAGGTTGCCGCTCTTTTAGAGGAAATAACCTATTAGCTTTCTATCTACGTTGCTTGAATACATAGAAGTAGAATATCCCTTCCTTTAATAAATTGAGCCTGTATGGAATTATAGATTATCTAAAGAATATAAAGCTTAAAGAAATTACTATAGAAGAGATTATTAACTAATTATATAAGGTTAGAAAACTTGTATCTTAAGGAAGTATTCTAGAAAGCGTTTTAGAGCTCCTAGTTAAGTTACAGATTTTGGTTACTAAGGATCTAGATAGGAGAGTCCTAAACACTATTATAATAGAAATGAAAAATCTATCTAGGAAATTTCTTTTAGTATAGGTGGTAGCTGTATATAAATGGATTAGGGCGTATATATAGTTAAACTAGAACTAGGCTAGTTTTAATTCTATGTATATATTTCTTATAGCAAGAAGTATAAGTAATACAAAGTTCTTCTAATGCTAATTATAACCCCTTCTTCTAGTACTTATTTTCTAGATATTATATAACCCCTGGCTTATAGACCAATTCATTTATATCCCTTACCATAATCTCTCTAGCCCTCTACGTTACTATATCTCTCATAAGATCTACTAATATTTAAGCTATATTAGTTATAACCTTAGCTATACTTAAGTATTTAGCCCTAAGTAGTAAGATATTTATTATAGGTAGTATTAGTATTAGTAATGTTCCTAAGAGGATAGTTCTCTATAATAACACTATCCATTCTCTAAGAAAGCTTAACTAAGCTAGCTAGAATATATTAAATGTATAAATTGTAAAGGGATATAGGCAAGTAGGTATACTATAGATCTAGTTCCTAACTTAGAGTAGGGCTATGTCTACCTAGCTTTCCTACGTTAGAATTGCCTAAACTAGTCCACCTATTACCTAGTAATAGATAAGATTAGTATTGGATAGTATAATAATAATGTAACCTTCTTTTAAAGCTCCTAGCTGATAGCTAAAATTCTAGCTATATTATCTAATTGGAGCTAGAGGGGTCTACAGAGTATATATAAGTAAGTTAGAGGAGACTAGAGCTGGAGAGTAAGTAGTTATAATACCTCTGCCTCTATTGTAGAAGAGATAGGCTTACTTTATCCTTGAAATATCCTTGCTAGAGAAAGATTCAGCGTAAGCCAGTTCTCCTAAATAACTCTAACTTACTAGTATATAAGGCTGTAAATCTATTAGATATTAGTTATTAGTTACTCTTGCTGTATATTACATATTATAGAGAGGACTATTCTAAGATAATTGGAAAATGGGCTATAACCTTAATCTAGATAAGTCTTGTTATAACATATAAAACCAACGTAGTTAGTAGAAGCAGAGGTCTTTTAAAGCAGGGATACGCTATATAATAATAATTGGTAGGGCTATAGCTACTATTAAGAATATCCTTAACTTTTATTAGTAATAGATAAGGCTAGTTTAAGGCTTTATAGGTGAGGACCAGTAACATAGAGTAGTTAGAGGGATATAATTAAATATAATTCATAGACCTATTCGTTCATGTCCCCCACAGTAATATCTCTTACTACTAGCCCTCTATCTCTAAGTTACTACTACTATATCTCTTGCAAGATCTACTAACATTTAAGCTATAAATATTAAAGATATAATAGTATCTGGTAAAAGTCTACCCTTCTATTAACTAAAGAGCTTTAGTAATATTTCCTATTACAAAGTTAAGCTTACTCCTACAGCTATAATAAAAGTTAATCTAGGCTTCTTTAAATCTAATAAAGATTGGACTTGCTATTAAAGCGCATACTGTATAGTTAGTATATCCTTTACTCTCCCCCTAGGTTAGAATAGCCTACTGTAGTATAAGAGGAAGTTGATCTACAACTTTAGAGTTTCGCTTTATACTAAGGGGGAAGGGCCCTAGGTATAAATAAAGAAATAGCGCCTTCTTCCTTAATAGGGGAATTACAACTATTACTATATAGAGAAATATAGTAGGTACTAATATACCTTTTAGCAGGTGTAATTCCCATTGTTGACTTCCATAATTATACTATAGGTTGATATTTGGGCGTAAGTAAGGCCTAGACGCTAAGATAGTAGCTAGGTAAATGTTAAATCCTACTCTTCATTTCCCTTTATAGTCTACAGCTAATTACTAAGCTAATATAAAGGACCTTAGAAGCTAGATTTAGTAGAGGAAAAGGTTCTCAAGATAATGAACTTTCTTAATCCTTTTATAGGATTTGGTAACAACAGTATAATAGAGGACCTAGTAATTAAGAAGGACCTAGCGATTGAGACGTAGGACTTATTCTGGAACTTAGTTAAGGGCAGTTATTAAGATAGTAGCTGGGTGAATATTAAATCCTACTCTTTGTTTCCCTTTATAGTCTACAGCTAATTACTAAGCTAATATAAGGAACCTTAGAAGCTATATAGGGAAGGCTGCAACATAGGAAATGGTAAAAGGATTAGTTTAGGTATTAATTTAGTAGAGGAAAAGGTTCTTAATCCTTTTATAGGATTTCTAAGCAATAGCCTTATTAAGGGGCTTAGTAATAATAGTATAATAGAGGATACAGCAATTGAGACGTAGGACTTATTCTAGAACTTACTCCTCTTAGATTAATACATTAAGGGCGCTGTTAGGGACTATACAATAGAGGACAAGGGGCTCCTAGGTTTTTTATAAGCTTTATATCTCTATTTCTCTAAACTAGGTATTTCTAGAAACTTCTTTTATTGTAGCAAATCCTTTTACAAGTTTAAATATATTTATATTTTATATAAATAAGATCAGTGATTCTAAGGTTTAGATTAATATCTTGTTTTATTAGAGGTAACTAAAATTTTTACAGAGTTAAGGTGGTAATAAGGGCTAACTATTTTATAACTAATGGTTTATAGGTATTAGTATAAAGAAGGCACAGTAGTCTATTAAATAATAGCTAATAGGGGATTATATAGTCTTAATTACTGAAATAGAGTAGTATAAGAGAGTACCTATATACTACCCTTATTTTTCATTTACCTTATTCCTATTCACTAGCTATCCCTACGCAATGGGTTTTTTCTATAATAAATCCAGAAAGATAGGGAAAACGTAAGACAGCGACGTTGCACTGCAAAATAGGATAGAGGAATAATTAGCTCATTAACTACAAGATAAAATTGAGGAACAATTGGCTTATTAATACAAGGAAAAGTTAGCTTATTAACATAAGAAATATACTAAGGTAAAGATACAAGATAGGGTAAAGAGGGTCTAAACTAAATATAGAATATATATATTATTGAAAGGTAGGAGTATATATTGCTAAAATGGATTATTACTAATACTAAAGAGTATAAATACCCTATCTATAGATAAAGTAAACCTATAAGGAAGGAGGTATTATTGTTCCTCTCTTATAGTTATACTATATAGTTATACCCTTAACATTAGATATATAAGGCGGAGGTAGAGGTAGAAGTAGATATTAAGATATAATTAGGTATAGAAGCTTGTAGACTCTGCTTATACTATAAGATAATTATTCTATTTACTAATAGTAAGGTTACCAGGCTTATTACATTCTAGAGGGGAGGCTAGTAAAGGTAATGTTTACTACCTATTATTTAGATAGGGAAACTCCTAGATTGAATGCATGCACCTTATTAGGATAGGTAAGGTAGCTGATAGGGAATATAGTGTATATAAAGGCCTAGATATTCTAGTAACTTACTTATATATATCTATTATAGTATAAGAGGGTAGGGAGGCAGGTAGTAAACTTTAATCTAAATAAAATGATAAGAACCCTATAACTTTGTACAGTTCCTTAACATATAGCTAAATATACCTATCTTAACTAGTTCTGGCTCAGGCGCAGCTTAGGTTTCATATATAGTATCTAGGGCACTATTACTAGGTTTATATTTAGCTTTAGGATTTACTATAATGTAAGGAATAAACTATAGGTGATACTATAAGTGAGGGTTGTATATTTTACTATAGCAACCTTAAGCAATATATATAGGTTAGGCTGGAACTAGTATAGCAAATTTAACGCAACTTTGTAGCAAAGCATAGAAGAGTGTATATCTTATTCTCTTTATAGTGTAGCAGTAGAATGGCAGGAGAGAGAACCTTATACAGCACGCTACTTAAGGTTCCTTTAGGGTTAATACTTAAATATTTCCCAAGTTCTGATTGCATAAGCCATTAAGTGCTAAGCTAGCTAGTTTCTCTCTCTAAGATCTTCTTCTATATATCCTACATCTCTAATACCCCTACTTCTCTATTATAAACCTTACAGGGACACTGAATTACAAAGAGTAAACAATCTTTACACTTAAATAATAGATCCCTCTTAACTTTAGGCTGTTTAAAGGAGATGAGTAGCTATAAATTAAACATTCTATCTTATAATATCTATTTTGCTTCCTTATACTTATAGGGTAGGTAGGGTAGGTAGGGTAGATAAGGATTAGTAGAATATCTATAGTACTTAATAGTAAAGACTTTATAAGGGGTTTTACATAGTTTATACTATATCTATTAGCTAACTACTTCTAAGTAAGGGGTTGTATATACTGTTAAACCTATAGTTATATTATTAACAAGATATTGGGGTAGATAACTGATGTTCTTTTTAGGATGAAAACATTAGATAGGGGACTAGAGTATTTAAGCTGAGCTATAAATAGGAATGAGTACTAGAGGTTACAGAGAGATAAGAGTACTAGGGAAGGAGGGGAGGCTAGGAAATAATATTCACTACCTACTATTTAGCTAGGCAGCACCTTTTGGGATTAAGATTAAACCTTAAATATTGAATATATAGACCTTATTAGGATGGGTAAGGCAATAGGCAATACTACTTAATTAGCCTATTTAGCTTAGAAGTGAGCTACTGAGCTTGCAGGGTAAGACTTTTCTTAAGATCTAATAAAGTAGATACCTCTACTATAGCTGCCTTCTATAATAAGTAATAATGTATAGTGCTATATTTCCTATCTATTAGGCAAGCAAGGGATAGCTAGTAAATAGATTAGCTAAGTAACAGTATTTAGAATATAGGTAATAGGCCTTTTGTCTAATTGCTAGTAGTAGTAGCCTATAGGGCACGTGAAAACTTCTAATAGGTAAACTTTAAAAAATAATAGGATAATCTTTACTGCCTAATTCTCTATCTATTTGGTAATGCAATGTATATAGTATTAGTTAAGAAGCCCCTAGTTACTCTATCCTTTGTCCTATATACTCCTGCTTAGCCAACAGAGTATATAGAATACCCTATTAAGTAAGAAGTCCTCTGTCCCTATATCCCTGCTTACCTAATGGATTACACTTAGCTAAAATATACTAGTAATGTTTTACTATGTTACAGTGTTTTAGCTACTTGCCTAGGCTTTTGCCTAATTCATAGTGCTTACTTAGGATTTGAGCTGGTAGACTACGTATAAAGAAGCCTTAACGTTTAGTATCTAAGATACTATGCTATATATAACCAAATAGTTAGTTTGCTATGAATTTGTATAGATAGTAATTAGACAAGTGGTTGATAACATAGGCTGATTTATTAGGTAAGAAGAGATATCTAATTCATAGCTGCAAAGTGCTAGGACTAGCAGAGAAGTAGGGTAGCTAGGAGTTAGCTAGAGCATGCAACTATGTATATAACTAATCTTAATATTTGAAGTATACTTATAACTACGTCTTACCTACAGTAATATTAAGACCTTCTACTAAAATACTACTCTTTAATTTATAGGACAACTTTGGTACAATTTACTGCAACTATATTTAGGTCACCCCTATAATTCTAGTAAGGGCTAGAGATAGTTTCTTCCAATCCTAATCTAGTGATGCTTAGATTTGCTATTAAAGAAATTATATTATAGTTTAGGTTTCCTATACCCTAGACCCCCAGCTACTAGAGGGCAAATAGTATTTAACTTATATAGATAGTGAAATACCTAAGCAGATCTATAGTCTAGCAGCTTAGATTATATTAACTAGTTATAACCTTATCTAATATACTACACTACGTAATAAAGGGTTACAGAATCTAATGTATAAGACTATTCTTCCTCTAATACCTTAAGGCAAGACCTATAATTACGCCTATAGTATTAATAATTAATAAGACCTAGATCTACTAGTATAAACTAGAATTAGCACCTAGTTCAGTTCTTACAGCTACTAGTATACCTTTATACAGTTTTAATTCAAGTTAGCAACTACTAATAATAGTAATAAAAGTAGCTTACAGCAATACTATTGCCTAAGTATTAAACTTTTAGCTAATATAGTACCTTAAGAAGAAGCACTGCAGTAGGTAAAGGTTATATCCTACTCTTTACCCCCTTTAGTAGTCTACGGCCAGACACCAGCCTACTATTACAATAACTAATCTTAGAGTTAAAGAATGTTAGGTAGCAATTTGAATAGTAGCTCTATAAAGGGCCCTATTAGGGACTATATAATTAAGGGGCTTATTGTAGACTCTCCTAAAGAAGAGAATAAAGGGGGGATAATCTAGTCTAGTTGTGACTTCTTAAACGTGTACAATTCAGTGAACAGAATGCCTTTTTAACTATATTAATATCTATCTATAGGAGTATAAGACACAATTATACACATAGCTAATATAACTATAATCTTTCTATCTAGTGTTAGTAGATATATAGATGTAACAAGGCTAATAGCAAGGGAGACAGAAGTGTTACTAGAGGAGCTAACGCAAGATTAGTAGGGTTTCTCTAATACAATGCTATATTGCCAATTGGATCACCTAAAGAGCAATTCTTAATAAAGTGACTATAACCCCTTAACTAGACTTCTATCCATCTGGCTGCTACCTATAAGCCCTACTAGACTACTCTAATATCCCTTATCCATTTCATATCCTTCCTGGTAGGGATAACAGTATTATATAGTAGTATTAGGAACTAGTCTCCTTAGCATAGCCTCTGCAGTCTAGTGCTGCCACTGGTTATTAATAAAGAGAGTCTAAAGAAGAGGATAAAGGGATATTAGGTAGTGAAGAGGGGGGTGGTAAGGTTTATATATGGTCTATAAAAACATAGAGCTGATTAGTATATAGAATATCTACTTATCTAATAGACAGAGCTGATATACTAAGATACTACTATCTAAAGATTTGCTAAGACTTATAATTAAGACATTATATAACAGAAGTGGTAGGAGTAGGGGTTAGTCTCCTATAAATAAGTTTATTAAGATACTCCACTTATAAGGCTATAAAGCTTATTATAAAGCTTGTTACAATACTTATTATAAAAGCTCTAATAAAGGTATAATTAAACAAAGGATCTTAGAAGGCTAAGAGCCGGCCTATATAGAAATACTTTAGGTAACTTTAAGGGTGTATATTAAATATAGAAGACTCTATTTAGCGTGTAATTTTTTATTTATTCCTTGCCTTCCCCTATGTTATCTTTACAGGTTATCTCTTTAATATACCCTAAGGTTTTATAGAGCTCTTGGTTTTTAGATTCCTTGTAACCTTCTACGCCAGTTTTAATTAGACTATATATTTCAAGGCTATCTTAGCTAGATCCTTAGCTATACTTAGGATAGGTAGCTGTATCTATTTGCTTCTGCGTAGAGCTATATAGTTAGGTAAAGGTAAGGGCTGTAGTTCTACTATATCTATACTAGAAGATAATAGCAAGCCATTAAAGGATACCTTTTGTGGGATATTCAGTTGCCGTTAAGGCCCCTTTCTCTTTCTAGTGGCTTTTGATACCTTCAATGAATGGATTAGGCTAAGAGATATACTTGCTAGCTACCCCTCTTTTTAGAAAAGCCCTTTTTTACCTATTCTAAGTTGAGGTAAATTTAGTGCTAAAGGAGAGCGTTTAGCATCGCCATTCTCTAATTCTATTAAATTAATATCTGCTAATAGTCCTTATTAAGATATATTTATAGTACCAGATACCTAGTAGTAACTTAATTTAATAGGAGAAGGAGACCCAGTAATACGTCTAGTTAGTAATTCTCTTGCTCTATAATTACTGTTTATAAGTAAGTTTACTTAAATAGGAGGAGGTCTACTAGTACTTTCCTTAAGTAGCTCTATGTCTATATGTATGTTTCTAGCTGTAGTCTTAGAAACAGGAATAGGACTATTGGTGCCTTCGTCCTTAAGAGGCTATTTGTACTTCTACAACATTCTAGGTAGTACACCCTATCTTATATTCTAAATCCCTTACTTAGTCTAGGTATTCTTAACAATCTTGTACACCCTTGTATTAATATTAATAGTATTAGTACCTTCCCTATTTATGGATTCCCCTTAGATTCGTTTACGCTCTTTTGATACCTAATAGATAAACTAATAATATAGATGTAAAGCCTTGCGTTTATACTCTTACATAACTTATTACTCTATAATTTATTACTTTTCTTTGTTACTCTTTAGGTATCTTAGTTTTAGCTGTAGCTCCTTGCAGAGAAAAGAATATAAGGATTCTACTTCTATATCTGTCTCTAATTCCAACTTAAGTTTAAGTGGTTCTTCGTACTTCTACTGCCTAGAAGTGAACTTATTCTACTTATTGTTCTAGATGCCTTGCTTAATCCAGCGCTTCTAGATAGTTTCAGAGGTAATTAAGTAAGTATTAGACCTAATAGGTATATCTGCCTCTATGATCTACTCCTTCTCCTTATTAATCTAATACTCAAATTGTTTATAGGGTTCTAAGGCGCAACGTTCACGTCCTAGCTGGACTTATTACTCCTAATAGTATTAGTGCTCTTTGCTAGGAGGATTTACACTCTAAGACTAAGTTATTATACCTAATTAATCTAATATATATAGTAGTAGGAAATTGTTAAACTGTACTCTTATATGATTAAGTCACTGCGGATTCCCCTCTAATCCTGCTAGAGCTCTCTAAGCCCTAGCTAACCTATCCCTATAAAGAGTGTTAGTAAAACTAGCTATAAGTATTATTATCTAGTATATAAAATTGTGGGTTAGGGGAAAGTTAAGTGGAAAAGGATTATTATAGAAGAGAGGAAAGGCAACTACTAATAGAAGAAGCTAATATAGCAGTTCCTGTGTATATTTTAGGATTAGCGCTAGGTAGGGCAGTAGATAACTTAGAATACAGTCCCCCTAAGCTTAGATGCCTAGTACTAATAATACCTTAGAACCTAGTACCTATTTGCGCTAGGTATCCCGCCTAGCTTTAGCCCTATAATAATGCAGGGGTTGGCTAGTTAAAGGTATTAGCTCTGTGTATTTATCTATTAATCAGCCTACTAATACCCTTCTATAGTCTAGGTATACTGAAATTAAAACCCCTCTGTAATTAGATGTAAGTGCTGCTACTATAAAAGTAGCCTATTATAGTTAGTCTAGTTAATTGAAACTATAAAACGGACAGCTCCAATAATGCTAGGTAATTACTTAGGTTTAAACTGCTTTCTGCTCCTACCTTCACACTTATATCCTCTTCTAGCTTTTATCTAGTATACCTTATCTTTATCCTCTTGCCTTGTTTTCCCTTATCCCTGAAAATGAATAAGCTAAAGAGGTTATGTCCTATCTAAATAACTAACACCTTGTCTTAATATTGTCTAATGGTCAACTAGCACTTAATATTGGTTTCTATACCTATAGAAAGTTATCTAAGACTCTTGCAACTCTAGGGCGTAGTATAGATACTAATATCTATATAGAAGGCTCTAGTATTACAAGAGTCTAATGCTCCTTTAAAATTAATATTGATACTAGCATTGTTATACTTTATAATAGATTGTTCACTAACTTAATACAAGTCTCTAGTGAAAATACTCAGCTATTTAAGCGTTAATATAATAAGCGTAAAGTTATTGTGCAGAAAGGGATAAATACTATAATTGGAATGGGTGGTGTACAGTAAAACCTTGTTTAGTTTAAACTGAAATAGTATCAAGATCCTACATAAATGGTGGAGAATATCTAAGTTTATAATACTATGCTCTACAGTTAAGGGTAGAACCTATACCTTGCTTAAACTATAGATAATATGCCTACTAACCAGCTATCTTGCTAGGAGACTAGACCCTATATACTAGGATAGTAGTAGCTAAAGATGAGATATATAAAAGTAATAGGAGGGAAGCTTAGAACTGGATTGTTTAGAACTATATATAAAGCTATTAACGTAGACTTAGGGAGATCTATAGCTGTTAAGATACTAGAGTAACCCTTAAGGGTATTTGAATAGCAAGTGTAGAGAATCTTATTTAAGCGCGAAGTTAAAACTCTTTCTAATAGACTATATGCTTGCTGAATACTATAACTACTAGTAGTACCTTAGCGTAAAACAGGGCAAAATGCAATAGCGCTGAAACTAGAAGCAAGATATAGTATACCTCCTAAAGTCCCCTATGCCGCTCCTTGATTATAGAACATTAGCTAAGTAGTCTAGAAAACATAGTACTTACCTACGTAGATAACTAGCAACATAGCAAAGTGATATTCTAGAGGCTACTAAGCACTATATAGACTATAAGCTACTAGTGCTATAGGGTATTCTCTTATATTTACACAGACCTCTTGATAAGTAATTTTAGGTAGTTAGGGGTGTTACTATAGTCCCTCCCTATTCCTTATATCCAGGATACCTAAAATGCCTCTACTACCCTTAGCTGTAACTAGTAAGTAAGCCTAGGATACCTCTAGGCTTAGAACTCTCTAGTGGATTAAGTTTAAGGTATATCTTATATCTATCTACAACTTACATCTAATAAATATTACTATAGAAGATTACCTAGGAAGAAGCCTAAAAACTTGTAGATCTACACCTAAACTATAGATAGGCTATACTTAAGTTTATAGAGAAGATTAAGATTAAGGATTAGATACAGTCCTGTCTTGAAATTAATAGCATCCCTATAGTACTAGAAGATGTTATTAGGTAGTATATAAGTAAGTAATTAGACACCCTTAGTACGTACACAGATATATGAATATATATAATAACTAATTCAAATAGGCTATACTCCTTACTAGGTTACTCTAGGATTATCTAGGATATCTATAGCTGTAAGCCTATAAAGTAGCATAGAACTATAAGTATATACTTTCAACCTAGTATAAGATATATAATAGCGCTAAGGTATATTATATAAGATTAGGGGTTCTTAGGATTAGTAGTAGGCTATTCACAGGATTTGGAAATTATCTTGTTAATAGAGAGTAAAGGATACTGCGTATCCTGGTTGTAAGATGCCCTTTAGATACCCTCTCTAGAATGTAATAAGCCTAGCAACCTTGCTATTAGTAAATAGAATGATCTTCTTGCAGCATAGGCGGAGTCTATAAGCTTAAGCTCCTCCTATACCTAATTATATCTTAATATTAGCTCCTATACCCACCTCTGCCTTAGCCTTTATAACTATGTAGTATCTAGCTTAGTATCCCTAGCTAGATAGATACATCTTTACGCCATTTACTATACTTAGTATATCCTCTATATAGTAGGATAATATCAACTAAATATTGAATATATAGTGCTCTCTTACCTATATTCCAATGCATAATGTTATATTAAGACCCCTACTACAATCCCCCCTGCATTTTATAATATTATCTACAATCCCCCCTATATTTTACAATATTATCTACAGCCTAGGATAATAGACTATTTTAGTTTAAGGGTTTCTAATAGTCTTTCTATCTACCCTATATAATATTCCTCCCTTAGCTTCTAATTAAAAGCTGCCTTAAATAGTACTCTACAATTATATTCCTTTTATATAAATAATTAACATGGCCTTAGGCGAAATTAAGAAGGATTAGGAGACTCTTAAAAGGGAAACAGACGATAGTTAGTTGCTTAACTAGTTATACTACAAGATCTATACTAATTAAATATTATATATCAGCTCTAGAAATATTGTCTAAGCTATTCTACCAACATCTACTGCTGCTACTACTACTACTACCTTATTCTCCTTAGAATCTATCTATACCTAATCTAGAGTTGTAGGAGCCTATTAAGCACGTAGGTAGTACGTAGGTGAAACTCAGCCCCCTTACTTATTACGTACTCTTCTAAGATAGGCACTCTATATCTAAATCCATGTTTTTTAACTAAGTTTAAGAAATATTAAATGTTTTTAATGTTGGTATACGCTCTGCTTACTACTTAGCTAGATAACCCTCCCTAAGATAGGAAGCTCACCTTCGTAAGGGACTAGAAATAATTCAGAGTATTATAAAGGATGCTATAACTACCCCTATAAAGGTATTACTAGATCCTAAACTGTATTATAAATTCTAACTTCTGTTAGGAATTAGGAAGCTAATTGCTATTCCTAAGAGTCTATAGGGCCCTATTATTTCTAAACTAATCTATATTAATATAACTAAGCATAATAAGTCCTTGTTCCAGCTTATTATGGTAAGTATCTATATAGGAGATTACTATGCCAGTATACTATAGATCTAAGTTCTAGTGTATAATGTTGTTGGTGGAGCCAGTTTCTCATTCCCTAAAAACAAAAGCAGTAATCCAAGGTTAGAAGACTACCTAGCTCTGAGCATACACCCTATATTCCTACTAATACTACTAGATAAGCTGGTATAAGGTTACCTTATAGAGGAGCTAGGTGTTATAAAGTTGCCTATTTAAATCTTCCTTATAGCTATATACTTTGTTTACTTGTATTCTTATCTCTATACCTTTATCCCTAGCCCTAAGCTACTTTCCCTCTCTTTAACCTTGCTCTGGCTCAACGTAAATGCTAAATTAATTAGTGAGGATGATAGACTACGCAGATTTTAGGCCCTTTCTCTTCTTCCTTAGAGTAAACTCATGTCCTTGCAGTGATATACCTCACTTCTAGCCTTAACTAATACTTAAAGCCTCTATTAACTTATGTCCTTATAGTAATATATTTCATTTCTATTAACTAATCCTTAAAGTCTTTAAGTATAATCTAATAGTAGGTGGAGAAGGCTAGTAGCATTAGGTAAAAGCTATATTAAGGTAGAGTATACTAATAGTCCTTATCCTTAAACATAAGTATATAATTAGGATATAAATAGATTATACTATAGTACTTATAAAGATAATATAGATAAGCTGTATAGGATCCTAGCTTAATAGATAGTAACTATAGCTAGGAACGCACCTGCAGACACAGAGCTACTTAAGGAAAGTACTAGTAGGCCTCCTCCTATTTGAGTAATTATAGAGTGAGAGAATTATCAACTAGACGTATTACTGGGTCTCCTTCTCCTATTGAATTAAGTTACTACTAGGCATCTAGTACCATCCCACAAAAGGTATCCTTTAATAGCTTAATTTCCTGTTATATAATCTCTTGTCTCTCTTCTAGATATATTATTAGTAAATAATTACAAGGATGGGAATAAGGCTAGGAGGGGAGTATAGAGGAAGAGGGGAACAGGCAGGGAGGTATAATAGGGTTAGGACTACACTTGAACGGCCTAATATATAATTTAAAATTCCTTTCTATTAGTCTAAATGCTTTAGCTGTATAAAACCTAGGCTAAGTAAAGATTAAAAGACTACGTATTATACTAAATAGGGGCAAAGTAGGTTAAGTATTACTATTTCTATACATTCTAATAGGTAAAAGGCTATCTCAACTATAGTCCTTAGAGGAATCTAAAGTCTTCCTTCTCTAAATATTCAATGAAAATAATTATAGGTATCTGCTAGATTAGGGGAGTAAGGACTATAAGACCTTTATATACTTTTATATTATAATAACTTGTAAAATAGTATATCTTCTTAAGTTGTATTTGCTTTTGCGTATATGAGTACTTCCTTAAAGTCTTAGATATTGATATTATCCCTTGGTTTAATGCCATAGGTTCACTCCTGTTAAGGCGTTTACAGTATTATTAAGGGTGAACTGGATATACAGAAGCGCTTTAAGCTAATCCTTATCTAGGTTTATAGCAGCGTAGCTATATCCATCTACCTTCTATCCTAGTATAGGCTGCTGTTCTTAAATCCTAGGCTATTATAAGGAGAAGGAGGGTTGGCTTATAGTTTATAATACAGATTCTAGTATATAAATACTCTTCTATGCTGGATATTCAAAAGGCTAAAGGGATCTATATATGGTATAAGGATTTATAGGGCTTTATTTAAGGCGTTGTATACTGCCTAGATCCCTAATATAAGTAATAAACGCTAGGTAATGCTATAAGTAAGGGCTACACTAAAGTAAGGGAAGTATAGCTACTAGTAGTAGAGGCCTATTACTATAAGCCTACTATTAGAACTAGTATAGCAAATTCAATGTAAGGATATATAGTTGCTGGGTGTTCTTGTATATAAGTATATATATAGCCTACTAGAGTACCTAATAGCAAATAGTTGGTTTAAGGAAAAAAGCTAGTATCTAAAGCTTATTAAAGTGATTTATAATTGGGACTTAGATAAGTTACTAGACTTTCTCTTATCTAGTATACTAATAATAGATCCCTAAGGATAGCTGTTAGCTAGTAAGTATCTAAAAAACTCAGCTAAACTCTATAAGGCAATTACGCTAACACAGGGTTTAAAAAGAGGCTCTAGAATACCTACAGAATTAATGTTATTATCTACTATTATAGGAGTACCTAGGACTTTCTTTAACTTACCTTTGCTTCACACAATTAATAACTCTAGACTTAGGGAAAGTAAATAGAGTCTAGAGCATATTAAGTCTAGTATAGAAAATGTTTTATAAGTAAGTATAGGGGAGGCCAGTAGATCACAGTTGAGGAGAAGTCTAGCTAGTGAACTTTTAAGATAATTGCTTAGATATAGGACTCTCCACTAGGTAGTTACTACTAGGATAACCAAGATTAGTAGTGCATTAAGTGGGGCGTGATTAGAATACCCAGTAAGAAGCTTTTCCCTAATAACTAACAAATAAGATAGTATAAGGACTAAGTCTTAATAATAGGCCCCTACTATATTTAGATAGAAATAAAAAGGAAATTTATATCTATATATAAGTTAGACTAGTAGTTTAATATAACTTAGCTTATACTACTAGTTAGTAAGACTAATGTAGAATAGGTACAAATTCTAATAATAGTTGAAATAGGAGTATAGGTGTTATAGGTTTCTTACTTAGATAGTTGGGTTCTATATAAGTTTCTAAAGTTAATAGATATCTTATAGCTACTTCTTTAGTATAGAGAGGTATAGGGTGCTAGCCTTAACAACCAGCTGAACTTCTCCATTATCAATTTAGAGCTGATTTAATATCTGCAATTGAATACTAGTAAGACTACTATAACCTATATACTTAGAGCAAGTACCTCTAATCTAAGGTCTAAAATAAAGGAACTCTAATAGAATATAAAGTGTGAAACTATCCCTAGATCTGCTACAGTAGGGATATATATAGATCTATTAACTAGACTCTAGCTATATAAAAAGTACAGGCTTAAAAAGCTTAAAAGTAACCTTTAATAGATCTTAAAAGAGTATAGATACCTATAGGAGGACCTAAACCAACCTACTAATCCTGCACTAAGACCTATAATCTAGGAGGTTAATACTACTAAATAGCTAAATTCAATAATTTAGGAACTAATAATAGGCACTTCAGGTGGTAGAAGATTACCTAGACCTAAAGAGGCCTCAGCTAAGCTTAGCTAGGCCTCTTACTTTACTGAGGTAGATCTACCCTTTAAAGACTAGTTCTCTAATATAGAAAATGTTTTAAATATAAAGTAGTTGAAATGTAATTCCTAAGCATGCAAAGAAACAGGCGCCTATATTAAAATAATACTAGAAGGAAAAATTATATATATATACAAGTGTAACTACTAGCTTAATACAATTTAGTTAATAGCACTAGCTATAATAACAAGCTTGGGCTTTATATTGCTGCTTTAAAGATATAGGTAGTTAGATAGGTAGGCTCTATTTCAGCTATACTAAGATAGAGGAGAAGGAGGTACAGAGGGCAAGCATACTTATAAGCTCAGCTCACTAAGAGGGTACTAGCTAGTTTAAGCCTAGCGCCTTGCGCACTTATGTGACCTATTATATAACCTACGTTAGAGTATACTATATAGGGCTATTACATTACCCCCCTCTAAGGGAGGCTTATCCCTAAGTCTTATCAGTTCCTCCTCCACAGCCTTGTTTTAGCCTTAGAGGCAGCCTTGTTATCCTTATCTATTAATTCCAGGTCCTTACCTGCTTCATACGCTCATAACTAGGCGTCTAGTTGTACTAGGGGACCTACTTTCTCTAGATAGGCTTTATAGTAGCTTCTAACCTTGTATGGAGCTCCTACAAAGCCACAGGCATTATACTAGGTAGGGTTAGGATTATAGCTAGTCTAGGATGCTTAGTACTGTAGGTAGCCATAATAGATACAGCTATTTAGGATCTTATCTACAGTCTACTCAGGGTTTCTATCAACCTTAATAGGTAGCTCCTTAGGTTTAGTTTAGCTGGGTAGAGGCTCTATAGCTTTCTATAGGTAATCTATATAGAAGATATTATATATATATATATATAGAGGCAGCTATAAGTAGTATAAGTAACCTCTTATCCCTATAATAGGGTAGGGTCTATATATCTATTGGTTAAGCTTTAGGCTAGGGTAACTAGTAGTGAATCCCTTTAGTATTATATAGACCTTATCCCCTATAGCAAAGTCAGGCTCTTAGTACTTCTTATTTACCTGCTATGCTTAGCGTTGCTAAGCCTAAGCAATTCCCTACTAAGCAATCTTAGTAGCAAGCTTAATAGTATTATAGTGGGTCTTAGCGTAGCTCTAAGCTTCCTTACGTAATATTTGCTTATAGGGAGTAGGTAATACTTTAGTCTAGCTCTCCCAGTCCTAGTAGTGCGCAGGCTGATAGCTAAATTCAATCTTAAAAGGTAAGAGGCTAGTAGTCTTATATAGTAGAATAGCTTAAGCCTAATCTATGTAGGGTAGTAGGTCTAACTAGTTATCTTAATAGTAGTTGATAAATAGCTATAGGTACTAGTTAAGGTACTAATTCATAATCTCTGTATAACTATTAGTAGGAGGATAGTATATAGTTAAGAGCTTCTACTTAATACTAGTAAGCTTACAGAGCTTGTCTATAAATACTAAGATAAACTATAGGCCTTAATTAGAGATAATTAAGCTGGGTGGTTCAAATATACACTAGATATAGCGGTAGTATATATTAGCTACTTAAGCTACTATAATAGTCTTGTAGTAGGGTAGCAAGAAGTATTACTTGCTAAGGTAATCAACTACTACAAAGGCGTTATTATACCCCTTCTTGTCTAGAGGGAAAGACTTGAAATCTATTAAAATATCTTACTAGGCTTACTTAGGGATTAGCAGTAACTTAAGCAAGCTAGGGGTCTTGTTATAGGGTATATAGCTCTATTAGTAAGCCTTACATGCAGTGACGTACGTATTAATATCTTTGCTTAGGCCTAGCTAGCAGTATTAATTACGTAGTAGCTTAGCTGTCTTGTACTTACTTGGATAGGCAGTAACCTAAGTAGTATAGACCACCTAGATAAGGTAGGTATATAGGAAGTATATAGCTGGTATAAAGAGCTTACCTTTGTATAGGAGCAGTGCCTTACTAGTAAGTATCTATAAAGTTGACTTACCTAAGAGAGCTCTATCTTAGTATAACTGTATACTCTTATAATTCCAGTTAATCTTAATTATATAGTTGATTAGCGCGTATAGGTTATCTAAAGGAGGTTGAGCTATAAAGGTGTCTATAGTAGCAATCTTGATTATCTAATATAGACTATTAGTAGCTAGCCTTGCCAGGTTATCGCTAGCAGCTTTAATTATGCTGATATTAAGCTACTCAGCTAAGAGGAAGGCGCGTATACGCACTGCCTTATCTTTCTCCTTCTATATCTTAAGCTCTTCTTACTTGCATAATAGTGCATCAGCTACTATATTAGTAGTTCTAGGGTAGTAGGTAAGCATTAGGTTAAAGTTAGCAACTATTATTGCCTAGCATATCTATTGTAGAGTAAGCTCTTACTTAGTAGAGAAGTACTTAAGCACTTAATAGTTAGTAATCACGCTAAAGGGCTCTATTAACTAAAGACCTATTAGCTAAGAGTATTATTTGTAAAGGCCTTAGATTACAGCTAGTATCTCTTTGTTATAGATATTGTAGTTTATCTAAGGTATAGTTATAGTCTTAGAGTAGAAGGCTACTAGTTGCTAGAGACTATTATCTTACAGCTGTAAGAGTACTCTAGCTACTACTCTATTACTTATATCTATTTCTATCTAGGTTACTTAGTAGGGTGAGTAGTAAGCTAGTATGTTATCTAATAGTATAAGATCCTTTATATACTAGAAGGTAGCTAGCTTAAGCTTACTAAAGGTATACTAGGTACCCAGCTTAAGTAGCTTAGTAAGAGGTTGTATAATACGTCTATAGTCCTTAAGGAACGCTTAGTAGAAGTTGCAGAAACCTAGGAAGGATTGGAGGCTCTTTACTAAGGTAGGTACTAGCTAGTTATACATAGCTGCTACCTTCTTAGGGTCCTTCTAGATGCCTTTAGTACTAATAATCAGGCCTAGGAACTTTGTCTTAGTGACAGTAAACTCGCTTTTCTTAATATCTGCCTAGAGGCCAGCTTCCTTTAGCTATCTTAGCACCTAAGCGACATGCTCCTTATACTATAGTAGGTCCTCTAAGTAGATTAGGATATTATTAAGGTAGGCTGTGTAGAAGTCATCTAGTAGGCTATAGAGTACCTTGTTAATATAGTACTAGAACGTAGCTGGGCTATTATAGAGACTAAAAGGCAGTATATAGTACTTGTAGTTCCTATACCAAGTGTAGAATATTGTCAGATCCTTAACATTAGGGGTCAGGTGTATGCGGTAGAAGGCTTAGTAGATATCTAGCTTAGTAAAGATATAAGCGCAAGTAAGGCGTATAAGAGTCTCCTAGATTAGGGGGATTAGGTAGGTATCCTTCTTAGTAATAGTATTAAGCTTCTAGTAGTTAACATAGAAATACTACCCTCCTCTAGGCTTCTTAGTAAATAGGACTGGTGAGGCGTATAAGGTATTACTATAGGTAATAGTACTGCATTAGAGGTGATTATCTAGATAGGCCTTAACAAGCTTTAGCTACTTAAGCAACATACTGTATAGTAGGCTTAACGTTAGTAAGTTCTCAGCTATTAGCTTAATATTATAATTAACGCTGTTACAGTGCAGGGGGAGTATATCTAAATCCTTCTTAGAGAAGTAGGCTAGCGTAGTACCTACGTAGCCTAGGGATAGTAGCTTCTCATCTATTAGCCTAAGGAGTTCTTCTTTAGGATTAGGGGGCTTAGGCTCACTATAGTTATAGATAAGCTGATCTATCTCATAGACGCTAAGGTATCCTAGGGTAACCTTCTTCTGTTAAGCATATAGTATAAATACAGCTACTCTAACAGTATTAATCTCAAGGCCTATAGTAGTAAGGTCTTCTCTAGTAATAGACTATAGGCGTAGGGAGCACCTACTTATTATCTTATATAGCTTAGGATAGAGCTACTTATTTATCTTCCTTAGGTTTTCTTACTAAGTGGTCTATTGCTTGCAGTACTAGACTATAGCTATATTAATAAGCTTGTTATAGCAATTAGAGTCACTCTAGTAGGTAGGATTAGCAGCTGTAGTTAAGGTACTCTAAGTTAGTATCTAGAGGTCACGCTTATAGTTAATATACCTATTATTAGGCTAATAGAGTACTTAGTCCTTGCAGCTTAGCTAGATACCTATATCCTCTAGTAGCTTTCAGCCTACTATTAGGTTGTAGTGGCTGGTATTACAGATAATAAAGTAGGTAGTAAGGCAGTAGCTGTCCAGTACTAGGTTAGCCTTAAAGTACTTATCTACCTATCTATTTGGTTAGTTGTTATAGCTAGCTAGGGGAATTAGTTCTATATAGGAGATCTAAGCCTTAAGTCCTTTCTTAATAGTATATAGGTGCTATAGGTAGACTAGGGTGTAGCTACTAGTGCTAGTGTTAATCAAGCTAGTAAGTTGGATTGCTAAGCTGTTGGTAGAGATATAATAGGGTAGAGTAAAGGCCTATCTATAGAAAAGCTGCTTACGTAGGTTAATAGCTCTAATAGATAGCTCTAGGGAGGAGACTTCCCCTAGGCTAAGACGTTTCCCAACTTATCTACGTTAGAGTTAGCTAGTGTTGGCTTACCTAGCTTAAGGTTATTATCTAATTCTACCTTAATAAGCTTGTACTTAGCATAGGTTTGCTTAGGGTAGTCTTAGCTATAGTATCCTAGCTTATAGTATTAGTAGTAGAGCTTAGCCTTAGCAGCGCAAGGTGCAGGGGTAGAGGTAGTAGTAATAGTAGTAGGGGTAGGCTTCTCTAGCTGGTAAGGGCGTAGCTCTAGTCTTAGGGCTCTATTAGTATAAGGTTAGCTCCTCTAAGTATTAGTAGCTAGCTTATAGGTAATATCCTAAGTAAGGTCAATATAGCTGTTATAATCCTTACTATATTATTAGTAGTAGATACTTATCTATATATGTAGAGTATCTAGAAGCTTCTTATATAGCTCCTCTACCTATTAATCTACAGGTAGGCTACGCTCTTAAGTAAGGTAGAAGAAGGTACTCTAGAATAGAGCAAAGTTAGTAGGGTCCTTAAGGTAGAGCTTCTAAAAATTATAGTAGGTGTTAAGTTTCTTATACAGATTGCTGTAGGCTTACTCTAGTTAGCTAAGTAGGTATACCTAGTTAATTAGCTAACTACTATCTCGCATAGTACAGAGTAGGGTGGAGAGGTATTAATTAATAGAGCCTCTAGTGCAGGTGTATATATAGGCAGTGATATTCTCCTGTATAGCTTGCTTACTAGCCCTAGTAAACTAGTTATAGTTAGCGTAAATCTTGTCTTCTAAGCCATCTCTCCACTAATTAAATATAACCTCCTTGCTATTATCCAGTAGTAGTAGGTTAGGGAACTAAGCTGAGCGGCTATATAAGCTACTACTTACTAATTAGGAGGTGAGTAGGGTAGCTAGTACAAATAGTAACGCCTAAGGTAGTTTATCTAGGTTATTATTAGATTTGGGCAAGTTCCTTAGTATCTAGGGTAGGGAGGTAAAGCGTAGCTTCTTGCCTAGTATCTAGAGGGTAGGTAATAAGGCTAGGGCTTAAAGGGCTTTTTTAGAGAGGAAGGAAGACAGGGGTTAGTAGATAGTAGTCTATGTTTAGACCTTAGCCTACAGGGCCTTGATTTCCTTATCCCTACTAGCTACCTATTCTAGTATACTACTAAGTAATTAATGTAGCTTAGTTAGCTCCTCCTTAACTTTAGTAAGCTTAACTTCTGCTGTATTTAGCGCCTTCCCTAGGGTATTAGCATAGTCTTAGTACACAAGGGCCTTAAGGTGTTATTATTCCAGCTCCTTAGTAATGACAGGCTGCTTAACTATTATAAGCTAAGGTAGGGTAAGCTCTATCTCCTAAGGCTTGTACGTCTCTGTTCCCTAGGTACTACTCTCTATTAATATCTTAAAGGGACTCTTCTAGTATTAGGCGTAGGTATACTAACCTTTAATCTTATAGTCTTCTCTAATCTTGTTATTAGTATAGAAGGTGGCTTTATACTTTAGTAACTTAAAGGCTAGCGTATAGGCCTTAGGGGTAGCTGTGGCCTCTAGGTTTACCCTTATCTCAAGCTTTAATAGCTATCCCATATCTGTGTATATAGGCTGCTAGTAGTATAGCAAGGTAGTTAGTTCTTAGGTAGGGAGAAGATAAGCTGGTAGAGCTTATAGTAGTTGGGTTCTTATATAAGGAGAAGGTTGGTTAGTTAGGGGGGTTATAGAATCCTTAATTCTCTTCTAGGGGTAGTAGTAGGCCTTAACTATACGCTATGCCCTAGGTAATTATTACCTACTTAATAGGGGACTTGCAGAGTACTTATAGCTTAATTAATATATTCCTAGAATATATACCTAGCCTACAACTAGGGTTTATAGGAGATTATACTATTAATAAACTAAGCGCTTAGGCTAGTTGTGTAGTAGATTCCTATAGTAGTTATTATTGAATTGTATACTTAGGTAGATTAATTAGTTTGACCCAATATTGTATCGCCGTCACCAGCCAAACGTTAGAGATCTTAGTATAATATAATAATAAGCTTAGGCTTTATATTACTGCTTCAAAGATGCAGGCAGTTAGATAGGTAGGCTCTATTTCAGCTATACTAAGATGGAGGAGAAGGAGGTATAGAGGGCAAGTATGCTTATAAGCTTAGCTCGCTAAGAGGGTACTAGCTAGTTCGAGCCTAGCGCCTTGTGTGCTTATGTGACCTATTATATAACCTACGTTGGAGTATACTACATAGGGCTATTATACTAGCTAGAAAACCTACTAAGGAGTAGCAGCATATCTAAAAGATTCTTAATAAAAATATAAGAGTAGAAATGTCAGTCCAGCAATAGTGGATTTCTTATTAGGATAGCTAATTTCTCTGTAATTTTCTACAGATAATAGAAAGAATACTGCTACTTCTTCAACGTGCGCTAGAGCAGGGTATACGTTTCAATACCTAAATAAACTACTTCTTAGAATCCAACTTTCTAGAGATTACAGCTGGTATAGCTATAATATCTATTTAAAGGATAGACTCCTAGATTAATATAAGCTATATATTAAAGGTAGGTAGTTATAGTTGGGACTCTGCAGTAGTCTGATTTAGAGTATTAGAAAACAAAGAGATTATTTATAGAGGAGTTCTAATATTCTAAGGAACGTATATTAATCTACTAACTAGCCTTGAATTATATAGAGAGTATAGCCTCAGCAACCTTGAAAGCACTCTCTAAGAGACCTTAGAATAGCTAGAATATTAGTAAAGGCTCTTAAGCCAACCTATATTAAGGCTAGTAAGTAATACTATAGATTTTCTACGTTTAATGAATTAAGAGTTAGAGGTCTCCTATTTCACTAAAGTAGAGTATAGATTATTTCTCCTACTAGTAATAGGGTTATTAATAGAGCCCTCTTCTTAATAGGATAGATTATCCCCTTCTTTGCACTTGTTAAATGCAGCCTATACTACTAGCTTAAGACCTAGAACCCTTTCAAAGTAGGTTTTAAAGAAACTAGGGACCCTAATATATAGCTGTCCTAGTTTCTCCTTTAGTATACTGTCTATATATTTGCGGTATTAGGTAGTCTATAAAGCTACCTATATTATATAGCTATAATATCTGCTAGAAGGATAAGGTAGGATAGATAGGGGTTTAATTCTATAATAGCGTCGTAGATAGTATCTAAGACGACTTTATTGGGCGCCTTGTTATAGGCTACCTTTAGAAGAGGGAGTATTTAGTCAATATTAAAGTTATTAGTATTAACTACTACTATAACAGATTAATAAGGATATTCTTACTACTGCAGCTTAGAAGCAAATAATAAAAAGTAGGAAGGTAGTTGCTTTACTAGTAGAAATAAGAAGTTGTTCCTTAGAGAGACATAGCAGATACGGCTAAGTACTATAGGTAAGTATAATTAGAAGTAGAAGAGTGGTATAGAAGGAGCAGAGGTGGAGCTAATAACTAAGGTAATATAAATTAACTTCCTGTATAAGATAGTAGCTAGTATTATAGAGCTTACTATAAGTATAGTAGACCTTATAGGGGTTGTAGCAGGAGGTATACTTATAGGTATATATTTTGAGGTAGTATAATACCTAGGACTTAGTAGTATTTACTAGCTATAAAATAGTGCTTATAGGGTCTTCTTAGAAGTATACTAATTAATCTTTCTTAGGTAATAAAGAGGAAGGCCTCCTATACTTAGTAGCTATAGAGTAGTAGTAGATTATAGTAGGCTAGAATAGAATAGTAGATGGTAATTTTCAGAAAGCCCACTTGTTAGACTTAGAGCACTTAAGGACAGTATATATACTAGGGATCTAAATATATTATCAGCTCTACATAGGGTAAGCTGTTAATCCTAGATATCTCTAAGTTTAAGAACCCCATCAATGCTAGCAAGGAATAATTGGGGTTTCTCTTGGATTTAACGGAATTCTTAGAGAGACTTTAACCTTAGTATAGAGTCTATGTAGCGCTAAGCTTACCTAGCTAATAAGTACTTGTTTTCTGGCATAGATAGTAAGCATACTGCAGTTTATACTATAATATAAGCACTTATTAGCTAGTGTAATCCACTATAAGGAAGAAGAGAAAGGGCCTAAAATCTTTATAGTCTGTTATCCTTACTAGGCAATTTAGCATTTGTATTAAGCTGGAGCAAGGTTAAAGAGAGGGAAAATAGCTTAGGGTTAGGGACAAAGATGTTAAATGCTTATCTAGAGATATAAAGATAAGAGTATAAGTAAATAAGTTCTTTGCCCTACAGTAGGGCAGGTACTAAGTAAAAAAGGGCTTTTCTAAAAAGAGGGGTAGCTAGTAAGTATATCTCTTGGCCTAATCCATTTATTAAAGGTCTTAAAAGCTGCTGGAAAGAGAAAGGGGCCTAGATCTAGCTAAGATAGCTTTGAAATATACAGTCTAATTAAAACTAGTATAGAAGGTTATAAGGAATCTAAAAACTAAGAGCTCTGTAAAACCTTAGGGTATATTAAAGAGATAACCTACAAAGACTATATAGGGGAAGGTAAGGAATAAATAAATAATTATATACTAAACGGAGTCTTCTATATTTTATGTACACCCTTGAAGTTACCTAAAGGGGTTATTTAGCTATCTCTTAGCCTTCTAAGATCCTTACTCTTATAATATACTTTGTTTAATTATACCTTTATTAGAGCTTTTATAATAAGCTTTGCAATAAGCTTCTTAATAAGCTTTATAGCCTTATAAGTAGAGTATCTCTATAAGCTTATTTATAAGAGACTAACCCCTACTCCTACTACTTCTATTATATAATATCTTAATTATAAGTCTTAGCAAATCTTTAGATAGTGGCGTCTTAGTATATTATGATAAGTATTAAATTCCGCCTCCTATCCTCCTTAACCCCCTTTCTCCTTCCCCCTTCCCCTTTACCTTCTTTAGACTAATAATTGTATCTAGAGCTACAGTGAGATTAATACTATATTTCCTCCTCCCCTATCTTGCACTAAGATCTAATATTCACCTTAGATAAGAACTTACCTATCCTCCTAGCGCTATAGATATAGTTTAAGGTAGAAGATATAATAAATTGTTTTCTTGCAAGGAGATGGGGAGTAGAGAAGGATATAAGTATTAGGCCTGTATTCTTAGATAATATATATTTAATAATGTATCTAGGGCCTTGATGTTATAGCACCTTTTCTTCTAATTACTAGACTATTTATAATTGTAGCAAAGTTATATTGGTTGAATTAGGCATATAAGATATAATAGTGTTAAAAGGAATAGTATTTAACAGCTTAAGAAATGTTATTAAGTATTTTTCATCTTTGAGTAATATTTCTTAACTACTTGTGATATTCTATCTTTAATAGAGTTGCTATATTTCTTAAACGCCTTATATAATATAGAGTAGTAATAGTTATTACAGGTATTAAAATTATAACGTAGACTTTTAAACTGAAAAGGATTAGCAAAAAGCTTATCTATTTCTTCTTTAGTCTATTTAGATGTACCTTTGTTGCAGATAACCTTAAAAATATCCTTTTACTTAGAAAGGAATCTGTAGATATTACCTAACTAGTATTTATACTCCTCTCTAGTCTATCCTAGTAGTGGTTCTTTTTTGTAATAAATAATAAGATTTATAAGTAGTTTCTTTAATTCTGTCTCTGTCTAGGGTCCCTTGTCTTAATTATATCAAAGAATCTAATCTAGGGTAAGGGAAAGGATACTATAGTAGATCCCTATATTAGCAAAGTGGAGTGCTCTTAAAAGTGAAATATACTTTATATTTAGTAGGTATACTCTAAAAGGTTTTTTGTTTAGCAAGATATAGCTTATATATAGCAATATTAGCCTTGAAGACAGATGGACTCTAAGAACTAGGGATTATATTGGAGAGAAACTTGAAAAAGTTAATACCTAGGATAACTATGTAGAATAAATAATTCAGTGTAGTATCCTAATAAAGTCTTTACGCTTAGGCAACTATTAGGAGAAGACTACATGAATATCTAAGTACTTTATTATTTATAATAAAAACCTAGCAGGGGTAAGGGTTGTATCCTCTAATAAGTTAAACAGCAGAGACCTAAGTATAAAAACAGCTAGTAGTAATAAAGTAGAAGCACTATAGTAATTTGCAGAAGACTAGGTCCATTACATTAGAAATACAGCTATAATATAAATCCTGAGATATAGTGTCCTTGTACACAGAATATAGTAGGTATAGACAAAGTTTAAAGGGAACAGAGAGCAGACCCTAGAGGATAATAAACCATTTACCCTGCTTGTTACTAAAGCTAGCAGCCCGTTCTAAATATTACTGAAAATTACTATTCTAGATAGAGTATATCTACTTAAGAAATTACAAGTAAGCATCTTATGCCTAGGAGATGGGTTAAGGCTAGGAAGTTAACTAAGATCTTAACTAATCACGGCGCCTAACTTCAAGGAGGAAGAGGAACTTATAACTATTAAGTAATTCTCTAAGAGGCTAATCCAGCCCACCTTACACCTACGTAAGTGCGTTAAGTAGTTTAGTATAATTAATGAAAAAGTTGGTATATATAGATGAAACAACACTATTTGTCTCCCTAGTATAAAAGAGACTACCCTATAGCTCAGCGTCTTTGATATAACTAATTGGAGATGCTTTTATAACAGCTGCTATATATTTACTAATAAAGTTAAGGTGTATAGTACTAATACTATCTATAAAATACTTAGTACTGATTTATAGTATATAAAATAAAGTATACACTTACTTCTAAATACCTTTGTAGCTACTAAATACATAGTAGGGTAAGAACTTATAAGGCTGTAAAGTTTATCCTTATCCTGCCTAATTTAATTCAATAGACTAACTATAATTCTATGCTCCCAAAAATTACAATAGATAACTAACTAAGTAATCTAACATATAGTTTTTCTATTATAGGTCTATTAACAGGCAAATATATTACTAGTAAGATAATCTTTAATAGTAACTCTAGCGTAAGAGTAGGCAGCACCCTAGGGTAGATACTATACTTAAAGCTAGTCTTTGCTAAGTCTTATATAACTCCCTATAATTACTATTAGTAGATAAGTATAGAATATTTGAACCTGGCTGACCTAGTTTAGTAAATGCACCTAATTTTGTGGCATCTTTGCCCTAGATCCTATAGTTATTATTAAACAGCTGTAATACTTCTACTAATATATTGTTAGTAAGTTCACCTCTATTAAACTTTTCAAATAGTTGCTTTGACATGTTTAGCCTCTTTTAAGCCCTTAAGCTAGGTAACTTGTTGATATATTATATAGTTAGTTCTTTATTAAACCCAACTGCTTTATAATGTAAAGGATAAGAGGTAGGCACAGCTATATAAGAATCTTAGAGGTATTAGGTATTTATAAGCTAACTCTAAGCTACTAGCTCACTTTCTTTAGGTTAAGGGCTGGGGTTTGAAAGTGTCTATTGGAACTCTAATAGTAGGGCTTAGTCTTAGCTCAGAGGGGCTGATATTTACTAAGCTAAAAAGAGCTATCTAGTTTACTTGTTCTTAGCTAAGGTTTATGTAATAGTTTAAAGGTGTAGCTAGGTTATTTATTAACAGTAACTATCAGCCTTCTAAATATTATTAAAGTTAACTAGCTATCTTTAGCAATATCTAACCCACCCTTAACTATAAATCAGAGGTAACAGAATTAAATAAGTATATGCTAATACTGGGGATCAAAAACTAGGGCTTTACCCTAGAGATAACCTCAATTACCTAGTTGAAAGAAACCCTACTCTCTTTAACTATTCCTAGATAAAGTTATATAAATGAAATAAAAAGATAGATTATACTATAGGTAAAAACTTCCTCTTTACTAGGGTTATAAGTCTTATTTTAATATAACATAGCTATCTAGTATTCTTCTACTTTATATAGGGGGGAGATATACGCCTATATAATTAGTGCTTATATATAGCTAACTTTGTTATTAATGCCTTGCTTAGTAAGCCTATTGTATATATCTAAAATCTCCTTAGTTAACTTTTCAGCTTTATTAAGGTAGTTTTGTCTAATTTCAATCTTAATAAGGGAAAGGAGTAATCTTTGAAGGCCTTTTAAATGATAGTTAGATCCTCTTATATAATTAATTTCCTGTTATAAAATCTCTTATCTCTCTTCTAGATATACTATTTGCATAATAATCTAGGATAGTATACTCTACTGTATATAGTTGAGCTTATAATAGAGATTAGAGAGATAAGAGGTAATTAGAAGCCACTTGGACTTAGGAAGCCCAACTATCTTAAGGCAATCTTTAAAGTACTCCTTTGCTTTATTAAAGCGACCTTTACCTCTTAATATTTAGCTATTATAGCATAATTAATTGTAAAGGAGATCTATTTTACCTTTAGAAAGCTTATAGCTTGAATAGTTCAATTATAGGGCCTCCTATACTCTATAGAAGTTGAAGTAGTATATCTAGTTATAGGCCTATAATATACGTAGACGTTTAAGAGGTAAGGTTAAGATATTTAGGCTCTTACGCTGTAGAAACTCTTGTATTATACACTCTAAGTTAAGTATACGTCCTTTAAAGTAGAATATAACGCTCTACTTATATATAATCTTAGCTTATAAATAGGTCTAGTATAGAGAGGATTCAGATTTAGCAGCTATTATAAGAAGGTGCTCTTTAATATTCAGTCCTTCTAATTTGGAGGTGGCTAGTAGGGTTTCTATAGTATCCTTGCAATAAGGAGGCTCTAGTCCTATTTCTATATATAGGCGCAAAAGGTGATAAAGGATATCTAATAATTCCTTTCCTATAGAACTGAACCTAGTAGAGTATATTAGCAATCTATTAAGCAAAAACAGATTTTCAATTATTACTTATAAGGAGTCTATAATTAGACTGCGTAGAAAGACATAGCAGCAAAGCCTAAATACTTAGTGAACCTAGTAACCCTTAGACTCCTTAAAAGATATATAAGCTGATTCATCCTTATAGATATAAGCTGAGTCTTCTACAGCAATTATAGAAAGTAATATAAGATATTTAATACTATGCTTTAGCATATTTGGGTCTAGAAGGTCGATAATATCCTAGTAGAGACTAGTATAATATAGCGTTACTTTAAAGAACTTGCTATACTTATTTATTTGTTGTTAGGGATAGGTTGCACAATTAAACAAGACTTTTAGGATATGGCTGCCTATAGCATAAAATAGTAGTAGTATTAGACTTCTTAGTAAAATATAGGAGGCTACTTCCAGCTAGCTTATATCTCTATGCCTAACTCTAAGGAGGGGTACACTGTACGAAATATCTAAGTAAGTAGAAAATAAAGGAGGTACCTATAATAGGCAAGATGGCTATAGTATCTCTATAGTAACTGAATTCTAACTAAGAGCTAAGCTTAAAGGTGAGGATATGTGCTCCTAAGATGGTGGAGTTAGAAGTAGCTTTTCTCTAATTCCTAAAGGTAATAGATACTAAGGTCTTATATATACTCTAGATAGTAGGAAGCTAGTTCCTTTAGTAGAATTAGCACTACAAAAGAGTGATAGAAGGTAATATACCTTTCTTTAGGTGACTTAAGATTGTATTGATTGAAGAGCTGTATTTCCTAGCTTTGATAAATAAGTTACTCTAGGGGCTAATATCTATAATAGCTTATTTACACACTTTTATGCTAGCTTATTCCCAGCTAATATATTAAGTAAACTACTTATAATATTTCTTCTAGTGAACTTATATATATCCCTTCCTAAGTAACTAGATAACTCCTAAGAACTTCCCTAGGTCTTCCTTATAGAGTTCCCTACAAAAGTAAATAATCTATTTCTATTTACTTCTAATTTTAAAGATCTAATAGATCTCCTCCGTAATCTTGTCTTTAGCTATTGCTTGAAACATTTTGGTATCTAGAATCCTTAATACTATATCATTGATTTTTGTCCCTTTCTTATGCAACTCAGTTAATACGTAGTAATATACCTGCTTTAATAGCTTAGTTACTCCATTGCTCTCTTTAATTCAGTTGATAGAGCTGTAGATATTGACTACAATATTAGAATACTGGATATCCTAATACTTGAGAAAGCTAATAGGCTTCAATAGCTATTAATTCCCATAATTTGCTAATAGCTCTTGAAATGTCTTATCTAGATAAGATAATATAAGATTAAGGATGGCATTTTTTTTGTTTAGGGGCTTAAGATCTATTATAATACTAAATAACTGCAGAGCTTTATATAGAGTTTATCTTAGGAGGTTAATCTATAGGATAATAAGATTTTATATCCAAATGTAGTATACAGATCTCTTACCTTATTAGGAGTAATTTTATTATATAATCTTTCTCTCAGTTTACTATACAAATAGGACATAAAGCTAGATAGAGCTAGTATACTATATACCTAATTACAAGAGTAGAGTTATACTAGATATATTATATAGGGTTTTATAGGACCTTGCTAAGTGTAGGACTTTACTAAGCCTAATTAGTATAAGAGTAGTACATTTATACTACTCCTGCACTGATTAAGTTTAGTAGATAGTTCTAACTTAATATCCTAGTATATTATACTATTAACTTTATTAGGGAGCTCTATAATTGTATTCTCTATAATTATAGATAATATCTTATATAAAACAGGGTTTCAGAATACTACCTATAAGATAAGTTAGAGACTATTTAGAAATCTTATAGAAAGGCTATAGATCTCAATTCCTTCAGCTAGGTTTAGTTAATAATAGAGGTAAGGAGTATATAAATATAGCTTCCAGCCTTGCAGTTTATTATATGCCCTACTATACTGTTACCTTCTTCTATACTACTCTTTTTACCTTATTTACCTAGTTTTCTACTCTAAATTTAGAATCTGAACACCTATTTATAATAGGGGGGAAGGAAGAGTAAGAGAGTGGGTACTAGGTTAGGGTCTTTAAGTGAGGTCCTAGGAATTGCTGTATCAGCTTCTTCTATTAGTTATTGCCTTCCCTCTCTTCTATAATAATCCTTTTCTACTCAACTACTTATTTGTAGGGGACTAACCCCTACCCCTCTATAATTCTCTACTGCTTTATAGGCTTACAGCTATAGATATCCCAGATAATCCTAGAGTAGTCTAGTAAGGAGCATAGCCTATTTAAATTAGTTAGTATATATATTTATGTATATATGTATACACTAAGGGTATCTAATTAATAAAGGTAGCTGCTAAGAGCAAATTATAGTATTCTATTTCATTAGCGCCTTATAACTTGAATTATTTCCCTATAAAGCAACGCTACAATTATCCCTAAGGCAATTACTCCTTTACTTTATCCTACCTCTAATCTTCTAATAGCCTACTAGCATGTTAGGGGATAAGGATTTAGCATTGTTATTAAAGCTAGAGAGGATATAAATAGTTTGCAAGTAGTATAAACAGGTTTTTCAGTATAACTGTGATTATAAGTAAGTTTTCTCTAGACTTCTATTCTTAGGCACCTAAACTTACTTAATTATAGGAAGTACATAGATAAATATAAATAACTATACGTCTATAAGATAGAAAGCTACAAGAACCTATAAGGCTTTATATATTCTAGTAGACTCTTATATTATAAATATAAAGTATATAAACTATAAGTGTATAAACTATATAAAACCAACATTAGCTTGTAATATCTATCTAAGGACTGTAAACATAGTAAACCTAAGTCTAGCTTTACGTGGAAAGAGAGTTAGTATTACCTACCTAATAAGTATTACTCTTATCTTAATATTAACTCTACTAGATCTTAATGAATATGTATATAGAAAGTATCCTAACCTTAATTAAAGCTATGAAGGAATATATTTAGAGGGTAGTATCTCTAGTAAAGTTAATAAAGAGTATAATCTCTATGCAGAAGTTAAACTTCTATATAAAGAAATGAAAGTAATGGATAACTATTTATATAACCTAGAAGCTGCAGTTATAGTACTCTAGTAGGTACCCTTAAGTATATAGCGCTTGAGATATTTTGGTGGAATATCTTTTTGCTACTTAGCTTAATAAATAGCTTAATCTATTCCTTAATAAGCTAGCAAAAGTCTAGTATTCCTATTTTAATAGTTAATTCTAAAAACTATGTTGTCCTAGCCACTCCTGCTCCTATCCTCAGCTCTAATAATAACCTTGTTCTCCTTAGAATCCACCTATACCTAATCTAGAGTTATAGGAGCCTATTAAGCACGTAGGTAGTATAGAGGTGTTTACTCTTTAATATAGGTATACTATGTCCAAATCCTTGTTCTTCAACTAATAGCAAGAAATATTGAATATCTTTAATATTGGTATACGCTCTTAGCTATACAACCCTCCCTAAGATAGGAAGCTTACCTTTATAATCCTAAACTGTATCATGAATTCTGACTTCTGTTAGGAATTGGGAAGCTAATTACTATTCCTTAAAATAGTAAGGGTCTAAGCTACTAGTTAAATAGCTTCGCCTATTATAGAAGTTAGTAGGTAATTATCCTATACTAGTGTATGAAGCTTAATTAGCTTATAATTACCTAGCCTGTGCCCTAATTGTGTCTATGCCCTATTTATAGTCATTAGGCCTTACTACCCCTTACTACCCTTACTACTTTATATTAATAACAATAACTGCCATAAATATCACAAAACTTCATGAAATTAGAGAATAAACTAAAGGGCTACTTTTAAGTCTGAATATAGTTATTATAAAAGTTGAAGCTAGTAAGCTATAAGAAGATATCCCTCCTGTAAATAAGATCTCTATTAAAATAATTAACAGCTTTAGTAGAAGACTATCCTAAATAATCTTAGAAGTGACTGCATTGCAGTAGAATCTCTAGTTACTAGTTATAAAATTACTAATACAAGCCCTAAGCGCAAGATCCTAGAGATAAACAAGCCCTACTAAACCCCTAGCCTAAAATCTAGAGGATAATACAGTAACCCCTAAGCTCCAATAGATGTTAATGCCACCTATGTCCTTATATTATACCTATAATATATCTGAATTAGGTAAGTAGGTTGAATATACTATGTAGAAGGTAATAGCAGAACTAGGGCTAGAATATATAAAGAGTTATGGTTATATTCTGTTCTATATGAAGTCAGTGCCTTATATTAATTAGAAGGAGGTTTCAAAGATAATCTCTAAGCTACGAGATGGCGAGATTTTAGGAATATCTTTCTGGAAAGCTATTCCTAGGATTATCTACGCATACGTAGAGTACAAGCTAGAGTTTTTATTTCCTAAGTTCTTAAGTATGATTGCAACTGTTACAAACTCCAATCCACTACAAGATTTCTAGGCTATAATTAATAACCCCCCTAATAAGATTATTCTATATTATATAGGACCCCTACTTGTAGACCTTCTATAGAATAATTTACTATATCCTAGGACATAGCTTGTAGAAAGGGGGGATAGCAACCTTCTAGGGATTAATACTGTTTACTAGTATATTAGTACCTGTGAGTCAACACCTGCTGCTATATATACTAAGGATAGCTAAACTAGATCTCTAAACCTATTGTTAGCTAGGGTAGACAAGATTTGGATTGTTATTAGTAACAATAATATAGAGAGGCTAGAGAAGTTATTGTAGGAAGAATTCCCTAGTTCTCTATTATATTCTTAGTTTGTGCGCCACTACAGTATCCTTCTTAGACTAGACTAGTTAGATAAGAAATAAATTGCATATTCTGTGGTAACACAGTACCCCAGCAATATAATGTATACTATTCTAGGTACCTATTATTATTAGGTCTGAAATACTGGCGCAAATATAGCGCTTACTATTAACTTTAAGCTTAGAACCCTACTAGATTATAAAGACTATAGATAGTGCATAAAAAGCAGAAGATATAGTCTATATACTCTAACTAAGATTAATTTCTACTCTAAAGTTACAGGTTAAAGTTGCAGGATACTAAAGGAGATAACTTCTATCTCTATTAAAAAGCTGAATTCTAAATGTAATAGTAGTGGACTCTATTATATACTAAAAGTTCGTTTAAACCTAGTAGATGATATTAATAGGATGATTAACTTTTGCTTAGCTGAAGGTATAGAGCTAGAATAGCTTACTTGTTAGGACTTGAAGCGTTTAAGGGAGTAACTTACCCAGTTTTTACCTAGAGAATACCTTAATAATATAATCTTGTGTATGTTACTTCAAATTATTACTACTAGTTATAACTTTGTGGTGGTAGAGTCTATAGCTCTTGAGGCTGTACATCTAAAGCCCCCTAGGGATATCCTAAAAGCTCCTAAGTATATATAGGGGTTTATCCTTCTATTCTACGTTAATTATTAAGATTAGGCAGCTTAAGTGTATAAGAATTACTAGGTCGTTGCTATCTTTGATTATAATACAAAGATACTTATATTATATAGTTTAGACAGTAAACTTATAAATAGATAGGTAGTAGCACTAGCTTCTATATTGCAATATACCTAGATAGATATAGCTCTTAAAAATGTAAGTCATTTTAATACTAGAACCACGAGATCTAACATAAAATAGCTGCCTATAAACCCTAACAATGCCTCTTGCACTTTATACTATTATCTTATAGTTAAGCATTATTTAGAATAGAACCCTATGCTAGAACCAACTAATCTTAGAAGTTATTACTTATAGAAACTTGTTGGTGCACTTGTGTTTTCAAGTTATTATAGTATCCTTATTGGAAATAATAGCTGGTTACTATTGTTACTAGGTCTACTCCCTAAGAACGTATTACTACAGGAATAATTATATCTATAGTTAAGTATACTAATTAATCACCTAATGTAGAATACTTAAACTATCTCTAAACTATTAAAAGGTATAATCTAGAGGGCTTTATTAGATAGCAGCTATCCCCTCCCTCTTTAGGCCTAAGCCTAATTACTATAAATAGTGTTACAGTATAGTATAGACTCACTATATTATAATAATAAGCCCTCTTACCTATCTAGCACTGTTAAAACTATTCTTAAGCTAGTTAAAGATATATAGTAAATAGATGCTAATCTTTATACACCTGTCTTTCTATAGAAGATCCTTCTTATCTAACTTGCGCTTATATTTTAGAGCAAGGTTAAGCTAGAATAGAGGTTAATAAACTAAGTATATTAAGCCTAGAAAAGACAATGCACTGCAGGTGAAGCCTTAGCACTACTTAATAATTATGGAAAAAGTGCTAAAAGGAGAGTTCTTAATGCTATTATCTCTAATATAGAGGCTAAAAACTATAATCTCTTATAGAAGTATCTTGAGAGTTTTATTACCTTAGGAATAAGGCTTAGTTACCTTTCCTTCCGCCTTAGCCTATAGTTATTATCTATATTTCCAGCAATTACTATATAGCTATTTGGATTTACGCTTCCATTTCACTCTAGTCAGCTAGTATTCTATAATCTCACTTAGCCAATTTATACTTCTAAGTAGGTAATCTAATCTCTTTTATAGATATTGCTTACTATTAATAGCTATTAGGCAATTATAGAGGAAGAAGCTAGGTTCTTTGTAAAGTGGTTCCTACTCCTTTAGCATAATCTTATAGCCCTAGCCTCTTTAGATTATCATTTTCTAGCAGTCTCTCTACGTTTTAATCTTAATAGCGATGAAGTGAAATTACAGCTTAAAGAACTCTCTTAGATTATTCCTTTGAAAAGGCCAAGAGAAGTAATATAATAAGTTAAAAAAGCATTAATTATAATCACTTATAAAAGCTTTTATTCTAAAATACTTAATCCTAATACTATAGGCTGCTTAAATGAGAGTTGGGTTTCTAAGTTGGGATATCTTACCTTGTGATATCCACCATCTTCCTCTAGGTCTAAACTTAAGGCTACTATGAACCTAGATAGTATCTCTAGTCTAAGTCTAAACGCGAATAGACAGAGGACCTAGATTAAAACCTAGCTCTTTCTTAAGATAATAATACTACAGAATCTTGGGATATTTGGAGGGGCACTGTTATAGGTAGGAATATTTAGTATATATTATAGCTTTAGAATTACTAAAGGTATTTCCTCTTTTAATAACAAAGTTTACTAGAATGTAATCTTTAGGAAAAGGTAATACTTACTATAGCTCTATTTACTTACCCTGTTTTTCGATCTTGTATAATTAAGGATACCCTAATCTAGTAACTAGCTATTTTTATTATTAATTAAGCACCCTACAAAGAATACCCTTTGAAATATAGCTATATCCTTACTATTATACTATAGGTTTATAGAGAACTTCTACAGGTAGCTCTATACTAAATATAATACTAATATTAGTTATAGTGTAGCTAGTGTCTATTGGGTATAACTTTGGTATTAGGATAATAGTAACATTGTCAAAGGCCATCTTGGGCCCTCACTATTAGAAGAAATAATCTATTCTCTACCTTAGTAAAGTAAGAGACGTGGCTAAGATTTATAGCCTCTTTAGTTTAAGGCAAACTTCTTCCTCCTTGCCCCTAGTAGTTGTTATAGTACTAATTAAACCCCTTATGGGTTATATAAGTTACTCAAGTTTATAGTTATATCTTAGAGTTTACATATATATTAGACTAGTAGTTTAATATAACTCAGCTTATAGTACTAACTAGCAAGACTAAGGGTAAATAGAAAGCAATCTTTATAAAACTCCATAGGATAGTTAAAGTTAAGAACTAAATATAGACTTCCTACTTAGGCGGTCAACGTCTATGCGATTTCCTAGAGTTAATAGATATATTATAGCTACTTTTTAACTATGCAGAGGCGTAGGGTGCTAGTCTTAATAATATAGTGCTAAGATAAAAGTCTGTTCCTGCAACGTATAACCAAGAAACATAACAAATATAATACTATCTTTCTACTATTAATTATGTAGCCACTATAAGGTCTTTTAGCAAGGAAATTTCACATAATTATTGCTGGAATACTGAGTTATTAGTATAGCAGCAGGAGTTAATTATTTCAAAGTCTAAGGCTGGCGTTTCTGCTATAGAACTAGTAGATGAATTCTCCTGTATAATGCGCTGCATTAACACTACAATTGCTTACTAGAAAGCAACTAGCAGTAATCTTTTACGCTATCAATCTGGACGCCTACCTAAGCTATTGCATTATACTAAGCGCCTACTATTTCAAATAGCTTGAAAATACCTAAAAATGGAGTATAAAATGCTCCTTGATAAGACTAGCCTTATACTATATATATCTACTAAGACTGTCTATTATATACTTAAGAAATTTAATCTTACTAACTTTTGCTGCAAGTGTAGACCTAAGATTAGCTATATAATAGTAGGTAGAAGGTATACGTAGGACAGAGTATAGTAGCACTTCAACTAGAAGTAGTAGATAATATACTTCTCTAATAAGTGCTCTATTAAGAAAGGCACTAGTGCCAACTAGGAATAGTACTTTTACTATCCTATAGAGAAGTAGAGGTATAAGATAATAGAGGAGTATTCTATAGCTTAGTAGCCTGCGTAGATAGTATAGACGTCTATCTAGATTAATTGTAGACGGAGGGTGCACTAGAGCCCCCTTATAATTATAAAAAGAGACCCTACTACTCCCTATAATAGCTATTTAGCTTAGAGCTATATCTAAGTACTAGAGGAAGGCCTCCTCTGCAACTACTAGAGAGGAGATCTATTCTAGTAGGATAATGTATATATATATATAGCTTGAGCAATGTGCAAATAGCTGTAGAGGCACTATATTTATATTATCAACTTTCCCCCCTACTCCCCAAATCTCAACCCTATTAAATATATGTGGTAGGCACTTAAAAGGATATTCTATAGGCTTTACCCTAAAATAGCTATAATAGGTAACTCTACAGAGGAGGGGGATCAGTTCTATAAAGTATTAAAGGAGGTATAGTAGAAAATACCTAATTCTCTAATTAGGAAGCTTATCTTCTTAATACTATACTATCTTTAGTCTCTGTAATAAGCGTATAGCTACTAGATAAAGTATTAGGATATTATAATTAAAATAAGCTATTAATTATAATTATGCAACTATTTGGGGTAACTATATAATTGATTGAATTAAGGGGGTAGACTTTGGTAAGGCTTGCTAACTACTACTAGGAATAGACTTTTGTCCTAGTACTATATATTGAACCTTTTTTAACTAAAAGTTGTTTCTGACTTTTCTAAGGGGCCACCTGAGTTTCTGGAAGTTAAAGCTAGCTATGTCTTTATATGCTATACAGTAGGTATATATATAGATCTAGCAACTAGACTTAAGCTCTGTAAAAAGTATAGGCTCTATTAGTTTAAAAGTAAGCTTTAATGGATCTTAAAAGAGCATAGATACCTATAGGAGGACCTAAGCCAACCAACTAATCCTGTACTAAGACCAACTATACTAATACTAATAATCTAGGAGGATATTAAATTGCTAGATTTAATGATTCAGGAACTAGTAATAGGCATACCTAATTTTTATACTAAGGAGCTACTACATCTAGCTATAAGCTACTAGAATTATAGGGAGGGAAGGGTAGAGAGTAAAAAGGGAGGGTAGAGACAAGAGCCAATTAGTAATTTGCTTTAGTAGTCTTTCAATTTATCAGATTATAGAGAAGGGTATCTTACTATATAATACATAGATAATAAGAAGAATTGCTATATAGGGAGGAGACTCCTTTAACCTTTGCTATATATATCCTTTGTTATAACTCCCTAGGGGGTTATATACCAATATAACATTAGCTAAGGATGAGGTTAAGATAAAAGATTAAGAGGTAAATATATTAACTGTTAGGTTTCTCTTACTTACTAGCTAAGGATTCCCTATATACTAACTTTGCCATAATTTGGATTTCTAGCCCTAAGCTAGACCTTTGTAAGATTTACCTAGTATACTATAAGTAGGTTGCATCTAAGGGCATTTATAAGGTAGTTATTTATTACTTAGATAAGAACTATATTAAGGAGACTTTCAAGAAGAGTATTTATGGAACCTATTCTAAAGATAACAAGAATTCCTGCTACACTAATGCTGTGAATTATAAATAATTCCTTTAACAAGGTCTAAAAGATAAGAACCAAGAGGTCTAGCAGTTCTACTGGGATATTCTTTAAGTAATAAACTAGGCTCTTTTATAAAAAGTATGTCTTCTTTTATTATATCCTAAATATTCCTCTAACTATGAATTACTTTTACTAATAGCAAGTAGTTAATGTCTCTGCAACTATAACACATTAGAAGTAAGATTAGATTAGCCTAATAAGGATATCTACTGTCTTATATATAGAGTTGTAGTATCTAGATTAATTAATCTAACCTCTATCTCTATTAACTCTAAGGCTGTAACAAATGCATCTAATCTAGCTAGGGGTAAACCAGTTTAGCGCAGTATCTATTGTTAGTATTTTACTATTCCTCTATGTCTGCTGCCTATAGTATTATTATAGAATTGCTAGTATTATAGATTTGGTACTAATAGGCGTGTACTCTCCTACCCCTCTTAATAAAGTATCCACCCATCTGCAAATAGCTAAACTTCTTAAGGCTATTATAGTCCTTAAGGCTACTTATTATAGTGAAGTACTTATAGTAAAGACTCTTGTTCTAGAAAAATATCAGAAATATCTAGAGATTCTTAGGACAAGAACTCTAGCATAGTTAGAATTTACTAGCCTTCCCTTTTTAGATAATATAAGCAAGTTTGCATATATAACTTTGTATAATTACCTTAAAGACTATACTATATAGCTATGTATATACGTTAAGTATATATTGTTCTAGAATGCTAGAAACAATATTACTTAGAATAACAGGATGCTTTTAATTTGTATACTAGTAAATAATCTGCTTGTTCTATATAATTCCCTAATTATAGGTGTTAGATTAACTAATACCCTAATAATACCTAAAAGCTGTAAGGAGTATAAGTATAGTAAAAGATATAAGATACTTTAAAAATATAGGCTAGGAGAATAGTATTAGGTAAGCAAAAGAAACTTACTTATAGAAGGACTAATCTCTATATCAAAATTTTATAATAGGAACTTTAAGTACTTTAACAATATCTCTCTACCTCTAATAATAGTGTAGTGCTTAGGTGATTGCAAATAAGAAATTTATTTAATTTATACTTTAATTAGGAATATTTAAGAGCTGTACCAGGAATGTATTTTATAAGGGATATTCATTTTTAATAATAGTAAGACTAAACTTAATAAGATATATTCACCCAGTTTATAATAATATCCTAGAGATATTATTCTTCTAATTATATATTATATATCTTTCTATAGGGTGCAATACTTATTTGTAAAGGAGGGCTCTGTTAGCCCTATAACTTTAGAGTAGAATAGAACCTAAATCACCTTCTATTTCTAGTGACTAAAGATTATATAGGCCTACTAAGGGTATATTTGGTAGTGTAGGAGGGTATAGAAACTTAGGAAGTATAAAACTACTAAAAAGTTAGTATCTATAGCAGATCTAGAGATAGATGTACTACTACCTTTTACCTATTATATATTGCCTGCCATATTCTATCTCTATGTCCCCTTCTATAATTATAAACGTATTATCTAATATGTCTTATCTACCTTATAGAGTTGCGAAGGATAGCGTAATATCTGAAATAAAACATTTAAAGATATAGACGCAGCCCTACTATTCCAATTTAGGCTCTCCTTAGTACCTAAGATACATAGTCTCCTGTAGTGATTACTAACTTTAGCTTTGCTCTAGGTACATGCTGTACAATATAGTAAGGGAATAGGGCTGAAATATAGATAGTGAGTAATATTAGTAGTATAGCGTAACCTAAATTATAACATAAGAGTATATAGCAAACTCTCTATAGATACTATTTCACTAGGTTTACATAGGTTTATAATAAATAGCATGTCTTTTAGTATCCTAAACACAGCATAGTATGAGCTTACTAAGAATACCCTTACTACTCTTTGCCTGCCCCCTTAAGTTACTACTTAATATCTTATATCTTGGTTTATTCTACTAGTAGGAACTTCTTAATCTTTGTTTTATCCAGGCTTTCTATAACACTGCAATAATATTTCTATATAAAAAGTTCTATAGAAACTATAAGAATGTAGAAATGTTCCTTTATACTATTCTCTATTACCTAATACTAGCTTTGCGTGTGAAATATGTGGATCTATAGAACCTCTTTACTACTAACTATATACTACTCTACTTAGACCTCTATATATTATTTATAGATATTCTACACCTTCTGGATAGCATAAAGGTTACTTGGATTAATGCTATCTACTATAGATACCCTAAAGCCTTTGTAGCACTGCTTCTTTCCTATCTCCTAAATATCCACCAATTGGGGATTTAGGTAGATAACTAATCTTATATCTCCTCTTACTAACTTCTAGACTTCTGGATATTACTAGTATATTATAGATTAGGGTATTATTTATTTAATAGCCTCTAATAGATTAATGTCCTCTCCCTTCCAATTTCCATCTACGATTTGGTACTACTATTTGGACTATAATCTCTTATAATACTCTATACTTAGGGCGTCTATAAGCTAGCTAAGAAGGAACTATTTCTTCCTCTATCTAGTAGTATCTCTAAGCTTAGCTTCATATATGTAAATCTTAGACCAGAATCTCTTATAAAGATAATACTTACTTATATAAAGCTGAAGAAGTTCAAATTTATTAGACTAGCTAACACTCAGGTAGTAACTAGTCTCCCTCTAGTTCTTGAGGCTCTTAAAACCTTTAGCAACTCTCTAGAGAGTATATATCTTAAAGATAAGAATATCTATCCTCCTACCCCTATTAGCTAGCTCTTGCAATTCCAATTATTGTAAAAGTTTGTTAGCAATACTGCTATACTATATATATACTCCCTAGGTAGCAGCTAATACTTATTAGTTCAGCTGTTTTCATCTATATTTCCTTAAAGTATAAAGAAGATTCAACTTCAGAATATATATCCTTGTCTTCTTAACCAGCTTGGTAGTTCCTAGGCTATTCTAGATAACCTTATCCCTAGAGGCCCTCCACCTTTTCTAGAGCTCTATGTAGTTACACTTATATATAGCATTAAACCTTCTAATACATATACTAGAGTAGATTCCCTGAATTATAGGTTCTATAAAGGTATAGTAGAACTCTAGATTGTAGACTAGTATCTCTATAACTAATACGACCTAGAACGTAGTAGCTATATTAGCTGCGAATGCGATTGTAAGGAGTATAGTAGATAGAACTGCGACTTTTATAGAAATAATAATTACTTATTTTACAGTATACCTACTACTATAGTACCTATGTTACAATAGAGGTTTCCTCTCCCTATCTGATTTGTGAATGGCTCACTTATACAGTATAGGTATATATTATATTAAGGTTAATAGGCTGGAATTTTATATATAATACTTATATGAATTAGTTTTAAGTTATAAGACTTTATAATTTGCTAGTTTTATCTATACTTTAATATTTCTGGATAAGTACTTACTAAGACTAGCTGTTGCCTTGTATCTATTCTGGTAATACAGCTACTTTACTTAAATAAAGTATTTCATATTCTAGTAGACTCTCTCCTGTTTCTATAGGTCCAACTATAGCTTACTATACTTCTAAGTATCTTTTAAACAAAGTATATACTTTTACACTTACTAAAAGTTAAAATCTTCTTCTTAATCTTTCTCTAAAGCTATAGGGCCTTGGAAGTTAGGGAGGGTTATAGGTATAAAGGTGAATAAAGAGAAATATATATATTTGAACTTAAACTCTACTTTCTATTCATAGAGGAAGGTTTTAAATAAAAGATGAGATACATTACTTTTCTAATACTATTATCTTTTTTAAGGGTAAATCTCTGCTAAAGTATTTAGATATAGCTTAGGTTTTGCAACTTGAAAACTTTATAATAATTTATACTATCTATACAACTGTTTTTATTCACTTAATAGCTAACTGTAGCTTAAATCTTATATCTTCTTATCTAACAGCTATTAGAGAGTTCTATCCTAAATTATTCTTATTAGGGATAGGATTACAGCATCTAAATAGAACGAATTAGTTAATACCAAATGCATTACAGATTGAAACATTAGATAGTCTATCACAGAGGGGAATCCATCTTTAGGTATTTTAGGTTATTCCAATACTTTTTCTTCTATTAGTTATATAGGAATATCTCTATATAACTTACATTCTACTCTTAAATAGTCTTCTATTACTAGAGGCAATAGTAGAGTAAGTTGATATCTAGCTATATCCTTATAATCCTGAATATAAAAGATACTACAATTATATATATTTCCTAAGAGCCCTATATAATTCTTAATTGCATATACTAGGGTATCTAAGTCCTAGCTATTTAAGAAGTCTCTGTAATAACTATATCCTATTATACTATTACACTCTCCTTATATATTACTCTTATATTACTTACTAGTTATATCTCTATTACTAAGAAGAAAGTGACTATTAATATTATAGTATTTTAACATGTTCTATATTGTTTTATAGTATAAAGCTGGGATTCTTGTTAAGTACTCAATAGGATATACTCCTTTATTTACTAGGTTAGGATATGCTATATAAGCTTTGTGATTATATAAGTTAAGACCTCTTCTATTCCAACATAAAGGAAATATAAGTTCTAGGTGAATACTATCCAAGCAAAACTTATTAAGAAATTCTTTCTATAGTAGGAAATATCACTCTAGTATACCTTTAGGATCCCCCTGCAAGTTCATGCAATTATACCCTATTACCTTCTAAGAGAGAGCTTCTTATGTCTTATTATAAGAGCCCTAGAAAGACTTCTCTAGGTCTAGGATTAGTAATAGAAATTCTCATTATTTTGAGTTTCCTGCTACTATACAGAAGTCCTTTAGGAAGGTAGTAATATTCTAACTAAGTAGAAGATAGTAGCTATAGGGTTATTATCTAGTAGAAGATTATATATTATAAGAATATATATAAGCATGCCTCCTACTTAAGGGATAATCTCTATAGAGCCATTAGGATAAGAGAATATTAGAGATAGTATCTAGTATACTAATATATCCTACAGCATAGTATAGGAGGTATAATTTAAGGTTACAAGATTGCTATATATAGAATTAAGACCTAGCTCTATTAAGATGTTAGTATACAGTTGTTTCTGTAGCTTCAATGTCTCACTTTAGCTACTATAGAGAATATAAGAATATTCTAATAGTTCTCCAGGCGACACAATTGGGTTAATATAGAAATATCCTAGTTATAAAAAGCATAGGAGCCTCTAAAATGCTAGAGTAGGTAGGAGAGTAAGAAGATAGATTATCTATAATTCTATAAGTCCGGCTTTAGTTTCTTAGATGGTAACACACTTAATATACCTAGGTACCTAGGTACTAAAGAAAATGTATAGCCTCCTAGAAACCCCACCCTGTAAGTTGATCTTCGCGTTATTATCCTAAATTAAAGAGACTATATTGTAAATCTTCTTAGTTATTTATAAGGATGCTTGAAATTTATTCTAAAATAATTATTTGTTATAGCAGTGAAGTATCAATAATATAGGAGGGAAACTGGGTTATTTAATTGATCTAGATATACTAACTTAATATATACTACAGTAGCATATCTAAGTATATATCTAAATATAGCTTTTATAAAGGACATGAATTAGTGTAGGAAATCTAGTTCCCTATAATAAACTAGTAGTAGTTGTAGTAATCTAGGTTAGTATAGGGAGAGGAATGGGTAGTATTATTCCCTTATAAAATGAGTTCCTTTTCTAGATAAGTACTAGCTGCAAAGCCCTATAATAGTGCTATACTAGCTATAGAGCCTTATAATAGTATTATATAGAGCCTTATACTAGGATGCAGGTAGAGCTAACATCAACCCAGCTTCCTAAGAAAGGGAGATAATTCTCCTATAGCGAAGCCTTAGAATATACTTATATAGTAAGCTACAATATTAATAGGCACTAGTATATTTAAGCCTTAAATATAAGAGCGTTAATTATAAGCTAGTAGTAGTGGATTACAAGGGAATACGCTGTTAGAGTAAAGCAAGTTACTAGAACTTATAACAGTTGCTTGCTAGTAGAATAGATTATCTCTAATATAGCTGGCTGAGTATAACTATGCTGTAGCTAATAGTGAAATGTTAGGGTAACTAAATTTATAGAGTTAGCATTAATAGTGAGGTTAAATGATGCTAGCATTGTAATTTTCCTTAAGCTAAGAATTGAAGCCTAGATATCTTGCGATAATCTGGAAAGGGGATTGGTAGCTATTAAACTCTTCTTCCTTTTTTGCTATGAACTCCTAATCTACAGTAGTAATAGATTCCTATCTTAATTTTTTCCCTTTTCTACCCTTTGATCCTAGATATATAGTAGAGGGATTTAATATATTATCTATATCTAACCTTGCTTTCTTCTATATAGACTAATCCTTTAGTTTAAAAAGCCCAAATATTAGAAACTTTAGGCGGGTGATATTTACTTAGAGGCGAAATGCTGCTAAGAATTAGTATACTAAACTTACTATCCTAGTAAATATATAATAGTCTATTAGAGTAGTGAAAAGTTTGTATAGATACTCTAGCTGCTGGCTACGTGTAATACAGTTTATATATTAACTCTACTAGAGAAACAAGTGCTAATAGTTATATCTCTAGGTATATTTTAGCCAGCATGAAGCTTAACTTAGAAGAAGAGCTTGTATAATATACCAGATTGACTATTTATAGGTAAGATGTTGTTCAATAAGTAGGACTATAGATTGAATCCATTTCTATGCATTTGAGTGATATTTTGGATAAATTATAATAGTAAATAGATACTTTACAGTATCTTTCTTACTCTTTATCTACTCCATTTGTATTATAAAAATAAAGATATATTAGATATTAAGACTCTAGAAAAATAGCTATTATATTATAGTTATCTAACTATCAGATTTCTACTGCTAGAACTAAATCTACCTTATCTCACTTAGAAACTTTTTTAGTAATCAGGTTTTAGAAAGTTATTAAGGGCATTTACCTAAGCTTTTTTTTAGTATGTATTAACTTTATAGGCTCCTATATTTTATTACTAACCTCTACTACCTATTCTAGAGTAACCTTACAAGTAATATTATTACTTAATACTAACTTATATATTATATAACTTAGTCTTAAGCTCCTTAGTAGTATATAAACTAATTGTAGTTTTACTATATAGTAGCCTTATACTTAGTATTAAGCTAAGTATATAATAATTAAAAAGTACTAGTAATACTACTTTTATATCAGCTTGTATCATTATTGGAGGAAATTCTATTAGCTGGTTAAATGTTCTAGAAACAACGTGATGAAAAGCTAATAGGAATGCTATAATAGTAGCACTTAGATATACCTACCTAATACACTTTGTATGCCCTTTAGAGTCTTAAACAAGAAGGAAAAGACTAAATAGACTAAGCTTAAGGGTATATAATCCTGCAAAAAGATGCTTAATAGCTTAAGGATAAAAGATTCCTCCTGTATCTTTACTAAGACTTATACTATAGCTCTCTTTAAAAATATACCAAAAGAGAAGAAATATTAGGACTTGGAAGAGTAGAATAACTAGGGTAATAATTAAGTATATAATACCTATAACTAGTTTAGATACTATATATATCTTAAATAAATTCCTTAAATATACTAATATATGTAAGATTTGTATAGATTAGAAGAAATGTTCCCTAGTAAATATTAAAAGATATCTGTCTCTTTTGTACTAATGTAATTAAAGGATTAATAAGTGGTAAGAGCTAGAGAGTAAAGACTAATCTTTTAAGTTAAAGAATAGCGCCAGTGCTTACTAAAAGGCCTTAGAGGAGGATATAGGAAAAAAAGTAGTTACTTACCTTTAGAAGGTTCTTTGTAAGTGTTGTAGCTAAAAATCCTCTATTCTTAACTTTATTTACAATACTAGTAATTCCTACTAAAAGTGACAAAATAATTGTAACTTAAATAAACAAGAAGTAGAAGAAGTAGTTCTATACTTTCAGGTTAATATGCGCTTTTAAAGGTTCACCCTATATATAAATAAGGTACTCTAGGGAATATAAGAATAACCTAGGGAATATAGCAACAATTAGTAGAGGCAAAACTCCCTAAATTACTCTAAGGGACTATATTAGAAGATTATTAATCTATGTTAGCTATGCAATAGCTTTTATAAGATAGATAATCTAAGAGAGAAGCCTAGTAAAGGTAACTAGGACTATATATAGCACAGTAAGTATGCTAATAAGGCAGTTTAAAATAGCTGTGTAAAGATACCTTCTCTACTATAAAATGCATATATTGTCCTATATAATATCTTCTACGTAGAGTAGCATAATTTGAGGTATTAGATACCCTACTTTTAGGTGAATAATACTCTGACATACTATACTTATAGTTGCTAAAGAGTGAAATATAACAAAAGTAGATTAAAGTAGTAGATATTTAGTAATATCTTCCTAGTCTTGCTTAATATATAGATAGGTTTTATATAGTTTTTCATAATAGAAGTAAATAGTATTAACCTTGAGAGAGGAGCTTATAAATGGAATTTGAAATTTGAACTATCTACTGATAGAAGGTAATATTATCTTATATTTGACCTAGTCTAGACCTTTTTATATACTTTCTAGGGTGTGATAAATTAATCTAGTTTCTAGTATTTCTAAATGTTGAGCAATATTCTTATAGGACTTTACCTTTTCCGAAAGTGCAGAGAAATCTTAGTTAAAAGTTATGCTATCTACACCTCCTAAAAATATAGTTAATTCTCTTCTAAGCTGGTACTTATCCTAGTATTTAGGTATAGAATTAATAAGGATAGTTGTAAGGTTCTTGCATAGATAGCACTGCTTTATAATTATAAAGCTTTTAAGTTTACTCTATATTATCCAATATATATATACTATAAATATTAAGCTTAGTAAGAAGTGAACCTAGTAGCAGCTAGAGTAATTAAGTCTAATATTTGACTATCCAAGCGCATCCAGTCTACTTACCCTATTAGTCTTGCTTTTTCTATAGATATAGTTGATAGGAATTAGAATTAGAAGGAAAAGAGCAGCAGTAGGGGTAAAGACTTAGAGAATTATTCTAATATAACAGTAGAAGAAGTACTAATCTAGATGAGTTTTACACGTAGGAAGACCTAGATATAATCTATATCTGAAAGAAGCGTATAACTATATATACTATCTAGTAGATTAAGATAAGGCTGGGCTACTTTAGTTAGCTATTTTAAATGCCTATAGGATGCCTATATACTAAATTAAAGGGTAGTAGCTATAGAGAACCAAAAAGAGAAGAATTTTATAGATAAATACAAAAATGGAAGTAGATATAGAGGCTAAGAATAAACTAAGAGATAGTCTACTCAATTGTTGGGCTTTTAAAAAGCTGTTTATTAATAGATTATCTATTAGAGTAAATGTAGTTTAGAATTTTCAGCAGGTAGACTGATGGGGTTTAAATCTATAGAGGGGTTACGTTTTATACTTACTAGGAGGAAAACTAGCATAGGTACTTTAGTTGGAAAGATTCCTTATATGCACCTACTAGCCTATTTCAGAAGCTACTATTTTCTACTTAGCGGGTTTATTTAAGTAGAGGCACCTACGTTAGCTTCATATATATATACCCTATGTTGCTAGAAGATATAGACTTAGCTTTGAGATTAATAAAGGTAGGAAAGACTGATAATATATGTACTTTATTAAGAACTCTTAGGATTTTATATCTAACTGGGGATCCTATAGAAAGACCTATAGATATAAAGATATTTGTTAATTACTAGAGGCTTTAGATCTCTAGAGGTAGGAGGCGTCTCAATTTTTATAGATAACACCCCCTTCTAAATAACTAAGAAATATTAATAATATAGAAGGGACTACACAATCCTCTAAATGTAGTGATTTAGAGTTTAGTAATAATTTACACTAGATAGCAAATTGTTATACCTCTAAGTATAAAGTACTATTTAAGATTATAAGAAGTTTAAAGTACTTAGTACTTTTGCATTTATATAATTAACTAATTACACTTATAACTCCTATGCCTTTACCTTCTAGGGAAGATAGACCTCTAGAAGAGTATACTAACGCCTCTAAGACTATATATAAAGACTGTAAAGACGTATACTAGGATACTCTCTATAAAGATTCCTATATAGATAATAGTAACTATAGAGATAAAGCTAACTAGAATCTTCTCTTCTATAAGAACGAGAATTTGGAAATAGCTTCTAAAGGTATTACGCTGGAAACTCTATTACTATTTATTCCTAAGAATGATATTCACCTATCTAACTTCTTTAATAAGGCCTTTGAGTTTCTTAGGTTTAAGGAAGTGGAGAAGCCTAATAACCTTAAGCTAAGTATAGATACCAGCCCCTTACAACAACATAAATTGCAGGATTATTATAGAATTATTAATAGTTACGTTTTAAATTATTAGTTTAGGCTTCTACATGAAATTAATGCGTAGTACCTAGTAATAGGTCTAGTATAAGACCTTAGAACATTAGCAGATACAAAGGCTATCTTTATGCTACTCCTAGAGGGTAGACCTCTTATACTATATCTTATACATAGTCTTCTACACGCATTTATCCCTAGACCTACTATAATTATAGAAATATAGCTAGGGGAGGACTATAAAGCACTTTTACAACCTAGCTTTAGCTTTACACTAATTATAGGGAACTCTCCCTCCTAGTTCCTTATTATAGGTTATGTAGAGACAAGAAGAATCCTAGTAATTATATCCAGAGATCCAAACGTATTGCTGGAGACTATAAACTCTCTACTATACTATAATTAGGAGTGTATATATTAAGATGTAAGTCCCCTCTAAAGAACTAGAGTAGCTCTAACTACTATTTTACAGTCTAGCCTTGTATACCCCTATATTAAGTCTTCTCTTCTTGCAATCCATTTCGCTATAGGATTTCTACTAGCTCTACCATTAAATATTGAAATTAAAGGCTAGGATGACCTTCAGTTATACTTTTTAATAACCCTGCTTTGCCTATACAAAAGGAATTATATATTCAAAAGGATTGGATTACCTAATAAAGTTCCTCTAATTTCACTTTTCAACTGCAGAAGATTAATTAACTACTAAGAAGACTTAATTAAAGAGTTTGATAGTATACTGAAGCTTCCTAAATATAAGGGTATAATACATTAAGTACTTCTCCAAAAACTACTAACTATTATAGAGAGGAAGATGTTGCGTATCCTGCAGTGCATTTATAATATTAGATCTATCTGGATTTTAAGATACTTGCAGACTGCGCTGGTTCAGCCCTTAGAAGTAATAAATCTAGAAATAACTAGTAGCATTGTAAGGCTTTGCTATATTTATAAATACTTAGAGTAGATAAAGCTATATAGACACCTCCATCTTGCACGTACCTATTACCTTAAATACTACTACTTTGAAATATACTAATATATAGTAGATATCCTTATAGGTGCTAAACAGTATAGCTAGAAAGAGAAGTAAAGGGCTTCTAATTATAGAATAACTACTTCCTATAAAAGTGGGCTTAGTAGGTTACCTATTATAATAGTAACTAATAGAATTGATAAAAGCTTTGTAACTCTTAACCTAGTTAAGAAAGGTAAGTAGGCCTTAAAGGTAGTAAAGGTTAATATTGTAAGAAGAATCCTTCAGATATATAGAGGTTGCGAAAAGGATATTGAAAGAAGTATTACTCTATATCTATAAGAAGGCTAGACTATATATTATATTCTTTACAATATATCCTACTTAAGCCCTAGGATTTTACTCTTATTCCCCAGCTAGGAGATACTAGAGCTATTATTAGACTTAGGAGGTTTCAAGTTAGAGAGATATAATAGAGAGATACTCTCTAAGCCTCTAAGACTTTATAAGTAGGTTATGCGTCTTTATAGCAGGACCTTACTAAGAAAGGCATCTAGTATAGATAGACTAACTAAGACAGAAGCAAGGTAGTTTAGGATAGCATTATAGATACTTAGGCTAGAGCTTTTAGAGCCTATTCTAATAGTAATACTAGATCTACTACCTTCTAATTAGTGTTAAGGGTTACCTACGTTTTAAGACCAAAACCCTAAAGAGTTTTATTAGAAACCAGTTTACTTCTTTAATAGAATTTAGGTAGAATACCACCTTAGCAGATATATTATCTAGTATATAAAGATAGTGTAGTACCCTACGTTTTACTTAATAGTTATAATATATCTTCTAAACTGTATACTATAGTATATTTCTCTATAACTTTACCACTAATATATCTATAGGGATAGTATACGTGATGATTACTGGCTATTTTCTAGTATATTATCTATTAATGGTATGTTGGTTGTATTATAGACATGTACCTAATATACTAGAGAGGATACATAAAGCCTTCTGCACTAAGGTCACTATAGAAGAATTCTTGAGAAGGGAGAGAGTATATTAATAGCATAGGAGCTGATAGTTAAGAAGACCCTTCCTAGCACTATTGTGCATATACCTCTAAAGTAGGAGATAGATAAGAATTATCCTAGTATAGTCTTAATTATTATATTAATAACTATTAGAGAGGAGCTTAAAGTTGCATATTTGGTATATTAGGATATAGAGTAGATATTAGAGAGATTATTCTTGCTTAGGAAAAGGAAGTTAAGCTACTGTAGTAAGGCTGTACCTAGCTAGGGGGAATATATCTAGGTGTAGTAGGAACTAACTTAGGTATTCCTTTGCTTTATTTAGGAGAAGGATTTTAGTAGGCTTTTAGAGTTCTATAATAATTATCTAGATAGGCTGCTATAGGACTACTCCTAGTCTCTAACCTTAAGAAGTATAGTTACTCATAGGCTATAGCTAAGAATAGATAGGTAATAGCTATGCCTTATTGATAAAATAGTAACTGCACTAGTAATATAGTTATCTTTAGATACGTATATACTGTACTCCTTCTATATAATATAAAGTAACTGTAATAGGACCTATAGTAAAAGACAAGCTTATATATTATTTACCTATAGTATACTTAATAAACCTGCTTTTATTACTACAACTTGGATACTTATACTTCTTACTACTATAATAAACTGTATTTGCTTTAAGTAGTATAGGACACTCTTTACAGTTCTATATAATAATCTCCTCTCCTACCTTACCTTTGTTATCTTTCTTATAAGTTGCGTTGTGTGCACAGTCTTTGTAATTTAATACTTTAGTCTTACTTATACTGTAGTTAATGTAAAACAGGCCTATTTGCTGTTCCTTAATCTCCAATATATTTTAACCCTATTAGACCTTACCTCTATATGGCTTAGCAAAGCAAGTATTCTAGCTATGTATTATAGGTTATGCGACTTGAGTAGCTTAATAAAAATAGTATAGTATTTTATTCTGGGAACTATATTAATTATATACGTTAATTGTGTTGCAGGATATCTATTTTCACTTTAAAACTGCGTTATTGGTAATACCCCCTCTACCTTATATATTACTATTACTTATACGCCTAGATTGTATTACTACTAGTATTACCTTTTTACCTTCTACTCTTTACATTGTTGTCCTGTAGGATATAATTAGTAATATCCTACTAATACTCTTCCTGCTTGCCGTTCTATGTAGCACTAGATTACTAAGTAGAATGAAGCTTGCTACTGGAGCTTGATTTTTACTAATTAGTATTGTTATTATACTCTTAGTTATAATATTAGCAAGTAGTTACGCAGTCCCTAGGTTTACAAAGGTAATCTAGCTCTAATTCTAGGGTTTAATCCAATATAGTACCCCTTTATTCGTTGGTAATTACCTTGCTATATAATTGAGGTATTATAAATATATATCTCTAAGTTATAAGATAATCTCTAGTTATAATTAGTTTGTTCTATTTAGCCTAAGGGTAGCCTACGATTTTGATCAGCCAACTGTAGTATTAGTTCTAATAGTTATATTAATGCATTCCTCTTAATACTTATTAGATACTATTTAGCCTATAGTAAGTTATAGTTTTACTAGTATTGCTACTAGTGATTATAATCTAGGAGAGGGACTAGCTCTAGGAGAATAAATAATTCTGGGAGAACGACTAATGCTGGGAGAATAGCCAGTTCTAAGAGGAAGATTAATAATAGAAGAATAACTAAATCTGGGGGACCTGTTGCCTCTAAGATTAAAGCTGGGAAATCTATAGCCTTATATAGGATATCACCTCCAAAAATATAAATAGCTACTAACTATAACTAGACTGATTACCTGTGCTTATATTAGGTACTAGGTAGTATATTTAGTTGGTTATCTATAGAATCGTTGCACCCTATAGATATTTAATAGCATAAGAATATAAGAAAGTCTAGCTTATTAAGTACCTTTAATATATAATTCCGCTATAAAGCTAATTTTCCTTCTTTTACTAATTTCTTAATCTTAGTAGTATATATTTATAGGAAGTCCTTCTCTATTTTATTAGTCTAATAGTATAGATAAGCTTATTATACCTATAAATAGGGATCTAAACTATAGTAGCTTAGAGTAGAGGCAATAGCTATTTCCCTATAAGGGATTTCATAGAGATTACCCTAAATTAGCTTTGCTACTAACTTAGATAGTAGGGGATAAGGTAACTATCTAGTACGTACCCCCCTCTCCTAGGCCTCCCCCTTTAACCTTTATTACTAAATTGAATGTAGGTTATATGATTTAACAAATATAATAGGAATCCCTAGGATGTATAATCCAGGTGCTATGTATAGAGGTGGATTATGCTAGATCTCACTATCCTATAATAAAGGAAATAGCTGGGGAGTTATTTAGAGTTGGGAGGGGAACTGCCTATAAGTCTAAAAAGGCTAGGAGGGATAAATTATAAACGCCTATAATATTAATTAAGACTACTTATTTTATCTTCTAGAAATATTACCTTCTAGTGCTAGGGTAATTGCTATATAGTATAAATGCTTTATGTCCCTGCCTCTCCAAAATTTAACTTTCAAAGGACGTGGTTCAACGCTGTTGGCAACTGGGAATACTATATGTTATACTTACTAATTAAGATAAATAGCTTATTAAACAAGACTTTTATAGGACCTCTATTGCTAATTACAAATTTAGGACCCCTTTAAATTCCTAATGCAGAGGACTGGACTACTTAATATTATATTAATTATAGCACTTGGATATAGTTTCCTCCTATTAACAAGGGTATAAATACAGTTATAAAAGCGGATATAATTAATAGTCTAATTAAGATAGTAGACTTTAATAATCTAAATAGCTCTTGTAGGTTAGATAACTAGGGCCTAGTTAGAGCTATAAGCCTAGAAGGAAATAGTAATAGTAAGATAGCTACTATATATACCCCTAGAGCATTCTAATAAATTATAGTTTCCTATATACAAGATTGTATAATACTAGGTCTAACCTTAACTACTGTATTAGAGGTGCCTAGCATCTATACTACTTAAGATCTAGATCTAATATAGGTGGTTTATTCCTCTTAGGATACTTTTTATAAAACGGTGGCGTAGTATATAGATTAAGAATTAAATATCTATTTTAATATTTATAATAAGGTGTTTACATTATATATATGTAATTAGATAGTTAATAGGGCAAGTTGGTAAGGGTAAGTAGTAAGAGTTAGTAGTAAAGGTAAGTAGTAGGGTAAGAGGTGAATAGTGAATACCCCTATATAGATATTATAGGTAAGTAGTAAAAAGGTAAATAAGTGAGTAGTATAGTATATAAAAGGTAAGATTAAGAAGTAAGGGTAAGGTAGTAAACTTGCTAAAAGTAAACAGAAGATAGTATTTTAAATAGCAAGACTAAGACTAAGATATAGTTAGCTGTTTTAAGATATAAGGTAATGTTTTTAAGGGCTTTGATTTGTATAACTATACTTAAACTAGCACCTACCTATACTTAAGCTAATATTAATATATATAAAGAGATTCTTAACAGTTACAGCAATATAACAATTCTTCTTAAGGACTATTGACTTCTTGTTTTAAGTAACACGTTGGCCTCCCTGTCTCCAAAGTTTTTTAATATCTTTAGAACGCTTAATATACTATTTTCCAAAGAAATTAAGTTCCCTAATAAGGATCTAGATACTATCTACTAAATCTGTAAGTAGGCTTATAGTATCTTTATTATACAAGGTATATTAACACTAGACACTCTTATAAAGCTTACTATAGCTATTTAGAAGTATAAGATAACAGGAAATACTTAACCCTACTATCTAGCACAATATAGCTATATAATTAAGTCCTTATATCCTAGAGATATATCTACTAGAGACCTAGTTAAACTTCTTCATGTTGCCTATAACCTGGACTCTACTAGCCTAGAAAGCTGTTTAAAATACTCTATACTACTGCATAAGGCTTTCCTTTATTGTAGGACTATAAGTGAATACTACTTTAAGGAAGATAAAAATGACTATTGTATTCTTCTTGGTAAGTATTCCCCTAGCTGCTAAATAGCTGACTAATTAGTTTTATAGCTTACGTTCTTAGCTTATCTTATAAGACCTAATAATAAGTCGCTTAATCCCTTTAACAAGCTAGTCTTTCCTTCTTAATTGGTACTTACTATATACCTTTAATTCTTAAGTTCTCAAATACTTTGTGCAATCTGGCTGGTTGGATTTTGTTTAATACCCCTAATATTGAAGCTATCTCCTAGTGTCTACATTAACTATAAATACCTGAAGAGCTAACTAGTATAGAGCTATAGTTCTATACTTCTATAGAAAGTGCCCTATAGGTCCTTACTAATAGACTTTTAGAACTTAACTAAGTCCTGCTGTCTGCAGGAAGAGAAGCACTATAAGTATCTAAGGCCCTAGTTTCTAGAGAGGACCTAGGCATTACTAGCTTAAAGGACCTCAGTATTAGCTCTCCTTATTTGTTGAACGAATATGTAAGCTCTCCTAAAGGTATAGTATTTAGAGACTTTGATAATTATAGATTACTTAAAGAAGATAAGGAGGATAGGATTACCTACTATTGGACTATTTAGAATACTATTATAAATTTTCATGGTGTAATAGGGTATTTTTGAATATCTTTCTAATTATTCTACTATTAACACCTCCTTTATGCTAGATGTAGGTATATCTTACTCTCTGACCTATATTTAAATAACTATTATTCCTTTGGGAATACTTACTATAGTGTTTTACTTAGTATCCCTTATACCTCCAGCTATAGTTATTTCTACTTAGATTACATAGAGATAGACTATAGGCTGATTTCCAAGACCTTTTAGGCCTAGAAGATGACACCTTAGAGTGCTACCCTTGAGGCCTTCTGCCTCCTTGATCTCTAGATAAGTTTCTATATACCTTCTAATACCTGGATTATAGAATTTCTTCTAGATAACTGTATAAAGAACTATAATATAAGGCCTTGTATGTATCTTAAGCTTAAAAGTTCTAGGGCCTTAAAACTTTGCTTAGGACCTAGTATTATAATATTTATAGGAGTAGATAAAGGGCTTTGTTTTATAGAGAGATGTCTAGTATAATTCAAGGGTTTATAGCGCTTCTAATGCCCCTACTCAAGGAATATATATAGGTATTAATACTTTTAGTATAAGCTAATCCAGTTGAGCAAAGGTGCAAGTATAGTATAGTGCATATATTACATCTACTAATATAATCCTCAAAGTATCCAATAGACTAGTACTTAGGATAATTTAATTAATTAATATATAATGTGCAAGGCGGATTAGCAAAGCAAACATTTACTTCTAGATATTTAGGATAAGAAGCTATAATAGTAATAAGGAAGTATAGGAAGCATAAGTAAATATATGTTCCTAGCCCTAGGGTATATTAGTAGTACAGCATAGGTCGTGCTAAGCTGAAACTTAGAAGAAGATAAAAAGTGGGTAAGTTGCTTTGCATAGAAATCTACACAGATGCTATAATAGACTAATAGACTCCTTAAATACATGTTGCTCTATTAAGGCTTGTACACGCTGTCGTGCACGAAAAAATAAGGTATATAGTCTATCCCACTTTAGTGGAATTTACTCTAAAGGATTTAGTGTGATAATAAGCGTCTATGTGGAAGATGTGCACTAGAGAATTCAATCTATTTAGATAATACTTATTAAGTCCTAAAGCTATCTTAGTAAGTATACTCTATCTTTTCTATAGTTACCTATTTACAAGGAAGATATACAATCCTTAAAATAGAGCTTTCCCTTACTAAAGCCGCCTTGTACAAGATATATAATATGTTATAGAATAGTTAGAGGTAGTCCTATACTATTAACAATGCTAATTATAGCTGAATTACATATAATATTATTATTAGGCTTAGTCTTACCAGCGAAGACGTACTCTAAAACTTCTATATATATAGTGTAAGACTATTAGAACTGGGTTTATTATGTTCAAATAAAGAAAAAGTAGAATATAACTTAATCTTGAACCCTGTTTAACAGGAACTATTTTGTATTAATCCGTCTGTGCTATAGAAAAGTGAAGAGAGTTAGGTAGTAGACTTTATTATAGAGTAGGCTTAAAACTGAGGTTATAACAAGACTATCTAAGTTGTTACTATATAAGCTTACTGTAATAATTAAAAGTTATAGATATAATTATTATTCCTAAATAGTAATAAACTTGATTATTTATCAAAATCTATAGAATAGAGTATTTAAAGATAATCTTTAGTTGCAAAAGTTGTAGGATCTATGTAGATAGCTTAATTATAAAGAAAAGTGTTGTATAGAGGGTATATTTATTAGTATAGATCTTAATAAGTATTATAGCATCTGTCCCCTATCTTTAAATAAGAAGTAACTAGTCCTATAGATTTATAATTGGCATAGTAACTCTTTACTAAAGAGTAGCTTATAGGATTATAAATACTTAAAAGAACTAAGAGAGTAGTATTTCTATAATTTGATTATCACTGTAGTAGGCTGTAATACTAAATGTTAGTTTTTGGACGCTAGAGTAACTAAAGCCTTATTCTTATATAATGGAAATAGTAAACTAGTTATAAAGTACTACTTCTACAATAACCAAGAGGGAATACTAAGAATAGTTAAGCCTAAAGAGATTTGCGGGATTGATGGACAGGTTTCATTAATTTAGAATCTTAGCCCTGAGTATTTCTTGAATATTTACTTGCATCTGGGGTTTTTACATTAGCTATAGTTCTCTGAAATTTACTACTTGAATAGGAGGTGGTGGAATAGTACTATATTATACAAGTTTATACCTGGAAGGAAGGATACAATTAATAAATTAATCCTCTAAGATGAAATTATAAAGCGAAGATAGCCTACAATTAAAGACTGGAATAATACTAGTTAGGTATTTGGAGAATATAATATATAATAATTTAAATACATTAAGTTGTACTTGATTCTCTAGATCTATAGTAGTTCATTATTATTAGTAGGGTTGGGATAGGCTAGGTAATAAGGAGTCTCTAGGCAGGAGGTCCTTACCCCTATCTTTTAGTTAAGATACTTGTTTATATACTACCTGTTATAGTAGTATACTATCTATATACTAGATTATAGTATATATTCTATAATCTTGTCCTATGTAATAATCCTTAGCTAATTTTCAAGTTTTAGAAAGAACAGTAGGCTTAGAACTAACTGGCTGATAGTCTTCACTATTTCCTTAACTTTTGAAAACTCAAGGCTATACAGGTACTATATTTTAGGATTAGAAATTAGTACAAATTTTATACTGTTATTTATATATTCCTGATTCACTGTAGGAATATTTAAGTACGCTGATATTAGTAATTAAGGGGTAGTAATATTAGTAAATAGACTATTTTCATAAGTATGAGTCTAAGCTACTAGTTGTATTAAGTGGGCCTTTTAAAGCATTTCCTCTTTCTATAATATATTATTACTGTGTTCTACAAGTATGTTTTGTCTAAAGTTATTAAAGAATAGTATTAAGATAAGTATATATTATCTAAACTTAGTTAAGACTTAATCTCTTTTTCCTATAAATAAGTCCCAGATTGCTAGCAGAAATAGTGATAACCTACTATTCCTACTTTCTAATTTAAATGGAGCAGATATTAATGCTATAATCTCTAGAATACAAGGCTAGAAAATACCTTGCCTATTATATTGTTCCTAAGCTTTATTTTCAAATCTATCTAGTAGGACAGAGAACCTCTCTATAGGGCGCTCTGACAACATGTTTCTCTGAATATTATATAATTCTGGGTTTTCCTAAACTAACTCTTAGATCCTACTAGACGTAAAGCTAAGGTATAATACTGTACAACCAATTTAAACCAGCTATCTAGGGTATTCAATTAAACCTAATAGGATATTCCTGCATTTCTTAAGCCATTTCTCTTATTAACTCTAAGGATAAGTTAGTACCTCCTACTAAATAAGGGTTAGATAAATCTACTAGTATATATATCTTACATTATTTACTAAGGTAGTAAAACTTCTAAAGTTGTTGTTACTATACTATAGTATATATATATTCCCCTTTGTATAGAGAGCGTTAATAGTTTCTTAGATAGAAGGGTATATTTTCTCTAGTAAAGCAAGTTCTCTGATGTTTAGTATAACGGGACTAAGAAGTTTAGTATATTTGAAAAATGTCTTAAAGCTTAAGATTATCCTGTTAGTAGCTAGAACCCTTTGAATAAGATAACTGTAGTCTACTTTAGATGAGATTCTACAGAACATAGTATATATTTAGAAAGCACCTTTAATCTTACTTGCATCCTAAAGACTCTATCCTAGAGAGTATTCTTAAAGATAGTAAATAGTGCCTTTGTTGTAGATGCTGCTATTACTATTAGTAATAAAAGCCTAGATATCCTTTATATAGCAAAGGTAACTTTCAATTTCCTACGCATTTTAATGTATTATTTTCCTAATTATAAGAAATATACCTCTTTGCATCTCCAGCTTAAAATTGGTAGGAATAGTATAATATAAAAGTCTTTCTATAGAGAGTAGTAATGCTCTAAGCTATCTAGAGTGTAAATAAGCTATCTAGTACATAAGATTTGGTTAAGGTTCTTTTGTTTTGATTTACTCAGTAGTTATCTCTAGTGCTTTTCTTCTATAATATTGTAGTGGCGTTGATAATATTGGATATAGAGATATTTTTCCCTATTACTAGGAAGTAAATGCTATTTATAATACTCTTGGATCTAAGCAATAATACGAGGTGTTAAGCCTAATAATTAAGAGTCTTCTCTCCTGTAGCGCATAGAGTAGTATACTAGATTAAAAGAGATTAATAGTCTACTATTTATCTAATCTTGTGCTATCCTTATAAGTAGATTCAAGTTAATACTTTCTATATAAGTAGTTGATATAATAGGATTCAGGTAGTTAAAGTTTAGGATATTCTCTAATAGTGAATAGATCCTTGCAAGTCGTATGCAAAACTCTTATTATACTTTTAAGATTAAGGGGGCTTAGTAAGACTAGAATATAATAATTGAAGTCTGGACAGTAATACCCTTAATAGTTATCTAATTAAGTGGAGCTGTTATAAAAATACAAATATTTCAATTTTATTCTTGCTACCCCCTAATAATATGTATTTATTGCTATTAAGTTAACTATAGGATTAGCATAATTGTTCTTAAAGTATAGGATTAGACACCTTTTTATATCTTTTGTAAAAGCTTTCCACCTCAAAAATCTCAATACCTCTGTTTATTTCTCTCTACTATTTAAAGCAGCTGTATAGCCTATGTTAACTAGACTCTATGGCATTATATAACAACTATAACTAGGCCTAAATACTTTAAGAAGGAAAGCAATAGATGATTACTAGTAGATTAGGAATGTATAATATCAAATAAACTCTTCGTTTACCTTACTAATAGAAATGTTCTATTGTGCTATTTATAGGATAAGATACTAGTATAATAGCATAAATAGAATTATTTCCCAACTAACGCAGAGGATAAAACGGACGTAGTATCTCCCAGTTATCTATAGATAAGACTACTATAGATAATAATCTTTGTACTATTGTAGGTAGTATATATCTTGATTTATTATATAGCAGAGAGTAGCCTAAAATAAGTCATATTAGACGTGAACGCTATAAGGTAGAGTGGCAAGAGAGGACTGATGAGTCTGATAACGGGTTGAAGAACGTAGTAGATATAGTACTTTCTCAACTAATCTAGCTCTTTGTTAATGTTGTTTGTATCTTTATAGATAATTTTCCTACCCTTTAGAATACCCTTTGCTCTATCTAAGAGTAGAGCTAATGCTAACCCTCCTTACAATATAAATAGAGTCTAACCTTTATTATTATATTATCTCAAATTATTCCTAATACAAGTCTTCTTAGTTAAAAGAATATTTATTATATAGAGAAAGCTCCATCTATAGAAGAGCTAGATTTCTTAAGAAATAAAGTATAATAGATAAGAAAGGAGTGTTTAATGTTATTCTTAACTTCCTATTTATTATAAATATTTCAAGCTGCTTTTAAGCATATTGCAGCTATAAATACAGTTTCTTTTAATTTTATCTAAGTAGCACATCAAGAAAGGCCTAGTCTTTTATCTTTTTAAAGACATTTAACAACCTTTTTATAGTTAAGTATTACTGTAAAAGTAGATATAGACTTTCTTATTATATTTATTACATCAGCTATACTTATAGATAGCTTACCTCTAGAAATACATTATAAGTAGTTTTCCCTAGAATACCATATAAATACTAATATTACTAGGTTTTAATTGCTCTGAAGTTTTTACAGATGTCTATGCTTCACACTGTCTAGATATATTTCTTAAGAGTTTTAGTAATACATTCTTAAGATTTCTTTTGCAAAAGTTATCTTTAACCTATTATATAATGTACAACAAATATGTATTATTAAATAAGCTAGTATCTCAGTTTTGGAAAGCTACCCTTCAGTTCCTATTAATCAACTAGGTAGTTTTTAAAACTTCTATTTCCTATCTAGTATGTCTATAGAATAAGCCTAAGTATATATTTCAATGTAGCTATATAATATATAATACATGCTCTAGTATATTTAGGGATAGAGTTCCTAGGCTAGAATATAACTTCCTGCTAAAAGAGTGTACAATCTATTAAGAATAATAAAACCTTTACGTATAAGTGAAACCTCCTACTGCTAGAAGCCATCTTCTAGTTTTAGATAGTAGTAGTGTTTATGGTATATTAACCCTTCAAGCCCTCTATGCATTAGACTGCTGTTGAAATCTCCTGTATCCTATATATAACGATTTTAACTTAGCGTTTAGATTAAGCTTAGGTATGTTCTTATATATAGCTGAAGGTAACTATGCTAATTTTCTTTAGGTAGACTAATAGTGCTAATATTCTTATTACATCACAGTATTACAGACTATATCTCTATATTTAACAAGTTATTAAGGCAGATATTTCATCACTGAAAGCAGTATAGAGGGTCAATATTATCCTTAATAAATAGCGTTATAGTATTAGTATTTACTAATAGCCTATATAGAGTAAGCAAATTTAAGTTATATATTAAGGAAGTATACAGTAGTAATACTCTACTCTTTAGCTAACTATAGTAATATCTGTCTAGCCTCAAGGTTGCAGTTACTATAATAATAGTATTAGACTTAAGGCTATGCATACTCTCTAATTACAATAGGTTAAGCTCTAGATAATATAATTGTAGTAATCAACATTATTTAAGTTTAATTATTAAGCTCTGTTGATATATATAGGATACCAATATTTTAGACCTACTAATATTAATAATAAAGTTTTAATATGTGATGCGTAAGTGTTTTAATATTTCAAGTTATTTATACTAAGCTCTAAATAGCGCTTAAGTAACCTCTACAGCACCTTCGTACTTCCCTACAAAGTTTATTTAGGGACTTAGATACTTATAAGATAGAGGAGCTAGAAAATACAATAACCCTATTAATATAGCTAAATAGGAGGCTAAAGCTATATAGGAAAGTAACTATAATATTACTGTCTTAATAGGGACTAGATACATCCAGCAGCTACTAAGTCTAATTACTATCCCCTAAAGGCTAGGCTTTAAGGACTAGTTCTTTCTACAACTATTACAGCTCTTTAATTCTTTCCTAAATACTTAGAGTACCTGGTATAATTACTTGAATTAATTAAGTCTAGAAAAACGTACAAAGTACTTTTGGGTAAATATGCTTTTAGAGAAAGAATTAGAACTAGATAATATTAAGAAACTCCCAGAACTTCAAATTCAAGGAGACTGATTTCTAAAAAGTTAAGAATTTCTTAATCTTACTTTAGTACTCTTTATAGCTTCTTTCTTCTTTAAGCTTATAGAGGAACTAGTAATAATAAAAAGCTCCTACCAATATTGTAGATCTATCCAGTATTAAAGCTAGAATACTTATGCACTAATTAGATATATCTTAGAATAATTCCCTTTAGTATTATTCTTAACTGACAATGTTTTCATAGGTAACCTAAATAATAATAATCTTTATTTGGAATGTGGTTAGTATAGAAAGACTATTACCCTTAATATCTGTTACCTTTAGCAAGAGTTATCTCTGTACCTAGAGTATAGTTAAAAATACAAATACTATATTAGTAGTTTCCCTTAAATAATAGATGTATTAATAAAAAAACAGTCCTTAGATTTATATTTTAGAAAGCTAGACTATTATAAACTCTTAGAATATATAGAGATAGGTAAATATTTATATAGAATATCTAAGAAGAGAGGTAAGAGAAGTGATAATAACCTACTATCTAAAAGGTATCAGTATACTATTAGGAGGGAGGAGGGGGAATAGATAAAGCTAATTAAATAAAGTTATATTTGATAATTACTATAGTTTCTTTACTAAGTTTTACTAAAGTAATAGTGCTAATTAAATAAAGTGTATATAATACCTAGAGAAAGATAAATAGGAATCTATGAAAACCTGTCTTTTATAAACTTAACCTAAGTATATACTTTACTTATAATATCTGATTTACGTATATAAATAAAGGAAAGGAGAGGTAATTATAGTGTATATTCTTCTATACAATTATTTTCTAGCTTACTAATCTCTTTATAAGTATATTCTAAACGTAGACTATACAGTAATCTACTATATTAATATATAATACTTCTAATAACTTTAGGAGAACTTTGTGGGTTAGATACCCTATAATACTATTTAAATATGCTAGAGGTGTAGGTAGTCTCTACTATGTTAGTATTAGGGACATTTCTATATAGGCTCTGACGGAGATCCTACAGATCACCCTTAGAGGCGCCCTAGGCTAAGACTGGCCCTAGTTACCTGACCTATCCTATATATTCTTAGATATATCCTTAAGGGCTCCTTAAGGATTTGTCTTAATATATACATTTTGCCCTAATCTAAATTACCTACTATAATGTACCTTATAATTTAAATCCTTCTCCTCCCCTTAATACAAGGAGGTAGTTAATTTATAATTAGTACCTCTTTTACTAGGAAACTTTTTCCATTCTTACAATTACTACAATCTAGTAATAACCTATTACTAACCTAACATATGCCTATTAGCGGCGAAATGCCTCCTAAGGCAAAGCCTATACCTACTTAATCTACTTAATAGCAGGGAAAGCAACCTTTGTTAAAGCTATCTAAACCCTACGTAGTAGAGATAAGTAATAATAAAGATAAGGAGTAACTCCAGCAGGAGTTAGGGCTCTAAGGCACTAGAGGGATTCTAGGAGCTACCTATTACAGGGCTGTAAGCAACCCTAAAGATAATAGCTAAGATAACCTTAGTAAGGAAGATAAGGCCCTAGCTACTACGTTGACTGGAAGTAGATCTTATATACTAGGATCTAATAGCTAGGTAGTAATAGCTAATTAGTAGAGTAAAGGCGTAATGCTATTAGATAGCAAGGGGGCTGGTAGGGACGAAGTCCCTATACTAACTAGTTTAGTTAGTAGAGCTAGATACTACTTAGGCACCCCAGCGTAAACCCCTGTTAACCAGCTAAGCTTAACCTAAGTACTCCCTATACAGGTCCTAATACTAGGACTAAGGGGAGATATTATACCTCTTAGTATTCTAGGACAGTGGATGTAACTACTTTTTAAAGCTAAGGATTAAGGTGCACCTCCTAAGGAGATTACCTACCTCTAAACCTAAGTTAACTATACTTAACTTTTGGTAAACTCTACTAGTAGCACTCCTATTATAGCTTAGACTAATATAGAGCTAGCCTATAAAGTGCTGTAGGCACTTTATAATACTTAACCTAAACTAAGTTTAGGGACTAAGTAGTAACCCCTATACGCAGCTACTATTGAATAATAGAGATATAATATCAACTCTGCGTTTAATATAGTATAGGTAATAACCAATTCCATTATATAGACTAGATAGGTACTTAGTACATTGCTATATACTACCTATTATGAACTCCTACAACAGAGGATAGATACTAGTACTATTATTACTTAGGCAGACCTATATTAGGAAGTTGCTAGATTAGTATAGGACCCAGTCCTAGCTAAATTTAAAAACTATAGATGGTTCTTCAATCTTAGCTAGAGAGACAATGATACTGTGGATTCGTTCCTGCTCTAGCTAGGTAAAAAGGAATCCCTCCTAGAGAATTCATTCTTCCGTAACCTTAATAGCTCTAAGAATAAGGAGATTAAGATTACCTTTGTATAGGCTAAAACCCCTACCTTAATATGTAATAAGGTACAACGCCTTATAGTCCTCTAAGAATACTAGACATAGGCTTCTTTTAAGAAGAACCTTAAAATAGCTAAGAAGTCACTTTAAGCAAGCACCAGCTAAGGGTCAAATAGTAGAAAACGAAGTGCTTCCTAACAGACTACTAAGCCCTCTCAGGATTGGAAGAAGATAGACTAAAAACTATTATAAGGCAGCACTGTAAGTACCCTATCCTAGTCTAATCCCTCCCCAACTATAAGCTAGCGTTAAGCTAGTAATAACTCTTTGAGGTTAACCTCTAGGGATTTATATAGTAGTTGAGGAGCTTAAGGGACAGGCAATTATAAGCCCCACTAGCAAAACCTACAAGGTTTAACTGCCACTAGTAGTAATACTACTCCTAGTTACCTGTAGGAAGACTTAGGAAAAGACTACTCCTAATAGTAAACCTATCCTAGTTACTATTAGGAAAGAACACCTATAGGAAGTTCCTATAGATAGTTGTAGAAGTAATAATTACTTAACCTAATAGCTATCTATACCCCCTCTAAGCACTATATAATAGTAGAGTAGAACTAAATCTAATTAGCTATTAGTGTGTAGTATAGGGATAGTTTAAACAAGGCTTGTTCTATTAGAAACCCGTTACTATATTTATTAATAATAATAAGCTCTCCCTAGGGAAGCTATATAATTTAATAACCTACTACTATAACTTAAAAGGTATTAAGAAGATAGTAGGCCCTTAAAGGTTCTAGGTAGCAGACTTCATAGGCTATAATCTAGTCCTAGGGTATCTATAGCTATAAGCTGTAGACCCCTAAATCTATTTCTCTACCAGAACCTTTAAATAGTAGATAGAGGCTTAGGAGTATAACTGGGTCTATATTATAGATATGCTAGAACTCCTCTAAGATATCTACTATAGGGAATAAGTATACGTACTCTACCTATTACAGATATAATTCTAGGAAATTAATAAGGAATCTGTAGATACCTTGTTAACAGAACTCCTATAGGAGGACCCTAGACTAGTAATAGGCTAGTAGAGGCCTAGTAGAGACGTGTCCTACACAAGCTAATACTATAAAGAAAGAGGGTTGCTATAGCTTAAAAACTAGACTCTTAATATGATTAAGCACTTAAGGAAGTGTATCTAGAACACGCCCTTATTAGCATAGTTACCTAATAAGGCAGTATAATATATAGTTAAGGCTATTTACAATAGCAAACTATAATAGGCTACTATTATATTAGTATAGATATATAAGGGCCTAGAGATTATGTTTACCCTATTAAGGGATGACGCACTAGATAGGGAAGAGCTTAAGTTTATTCTAGATAAGCTCTATTACTGGTGGATGAACTTTAGTAAAAACTAAACCTAGGTTATCCGCCCTAACAGTAAGTATAACTATGCTATTAATATAGAAATAGGCGGGAAGATTCCCAATATACCTATCTATAACCTCTCTAGAAAGGAGCTAGACCTCCTTTAGGAATACCTTAATATGGCATAGGAGAAGGGTTAGATCTATCCTAGCAAGTCGCCTATAGGCACCCCTATTCTCTTTGTCCCTAAAGTAGATAGTACTATAAGACTTTGTATAGACTATTAAGGCCTTAATAAGGTTATAGTAAAGAACTACTATCCTATCCCACTAGTTAGTAAGATGCTGGATTACCTATTAAAGGTAAAGGTCTTTACTAAGCTTAATTTACGCAATATATATCACCAACTCTATATTAAAGAAGGTGATAAGTGGAAGACTACCTTTAAAACTCGTTACAGGCACTTTAAGTACCTTGTTATACCCTTTAGACTAGCTAACGCTCCAGCTACGTTCCAGTCCTATATCTAGAGAGCCTTAGGAGGGCTCCTAGATCGCATATACGTTATATACTTAGATAATATCCTTATCTATAGCAAAGATAAGAAGGAACACGACCTTTATATTAAGGAAGTACTTTAAAGACTACTTAATTAGGGGCTTTTTTGCAAAGCTAGCAAGTGTATCTTCTCTACTAAAGTAGTAGAGTTCCTAGGCTTTATTATTACCCCTAAGGGAGTAGTAATAGACCTAACTAGAGTATAGACTATCTGTGAATAGCCTGTACCTATAAGCTTTTAGGATATCTAGGTCTTCCTAGGGTTTACCAACTTCTACTAATAATTTATATTTAATTATAGTACCATTATTAAGCTGTTAATAGACCTACTTAGGTCTGCCCAGGACCTAAAGCAAGGCCTAGAAGGCCTTAAAAAGAAAGGGGGGAAGAAGTAAATAAAGAAAGGGCCTACTAAGTAGTACCAGCCCTAGTGCTAGCCTTAAGAGGCTAATACTACCTTTAAAGAACTGCAGGAGAAGTTTTTAGGGGCCCTAGTCCTCTAGTACTTCTAGACTAAGAAGCTAGTAATAATTATTACTAATACGTCAGATTTTATAATAGTAGCTATTATACTCTAGCTACAAGATACTACCACAGCTTTAGAAAAACATTAGAAGCTAGTTATATACTAGAGCTAGAAGTTTTTAGGACCTAAAATTAACTGGCTAATATATAATAAGGAACTATATACTATTATATCTGCCTTCTAATAGTAGTAGTATTACGCTGCCTATACCCTAGATATAGTCTAAGTACTCTCTAACTATAACAACCTATAGTACTTTATAATAACTAAAGTACTATCCTCTAAGTAAGCTTACTAGGTGGAGGAACTGGCAAAGTATAATTTTGAAATTAAATACAAGCTAGGGGTAGACAATCCCACTAATGCCCCCTCTTAAAGACCTAACTATAAGAAGGGCTTTATACTCAGAGTAGGCTAGTGTATAAGAGATGCTATACTACCAACACTCTAGTAAAAGCTTTGAATCTAGTCTATCTAGATAACTAGGGCTTAAGCAAAAAGTTAGTAGGAAGCTGAGCTAAAAGTATAGGGAGAGGCCCTCCCTAGAGCTGGTCCTGCAGGTACCTATTAACTCTCTGAAATAATACCTTTAGTATAGGATATCTGTAGTATAAGTCTATTTAGTGATATATTACCCCCTAGGAGTCCTATAAGCTCTACTAGTTAATTAGACCCTTATAAGGATACCCTATTCAAAGCAGTACTAGAGGACTATACTCCTACTACTCAATTATCTAAGTAATATACTAAGGTGCTTATAGTAGCAGTACTAAATATTAGTATACCCTTAAGGTATATACAGGCACATAGAGTAGCATCTAAAGAAAATGCGTTTATATTAGAACCCCTAAACCTCTTACTCAACTATATTAGATAATCTTAAGCCTAGGATATAGCCTATTCTAGGTATAAGTCACTAACAAGGCAGGAAGAGGGCGGAGCATTAAAGGGCACGCTATACTAGGTAGTTAATCCTAGTAGAGTCCTCTGTAGAGAGGGGAAAGTATAGATCCCTAATAATATATCTCTATAGGAAGCTATCCTTAATTAGAATTATAATAACCTAATAGGAGGGTACTAGAGTACTATAAGGACTATTAAAGTCCTATAATAGAAGTACTTCTAGAAACACCTCTGCAAAGACGTAAAGAAATACATCTATTACTATACTACTTGCTAGGTAAATAAGATTTACCAGCATAAGCTATTAGGGTTGCTAGAACCCCTTCTATTAGCTACTGAGCTATAGAAATACTTCTCCCTTAATTTTATAACAGACCTGCCTAAATCAAAGGATAAGACAGGGAACAAGTACAATGCTGTACTAGTACTAGTGGACTACTTCTTAAAGTACACCTAGTACCTTCCTATAAACAAAATGATTATAGCCTAATAGCTGGCTAAACTACTTCTAAAGCAAGCCTTCCTTAAGACAGGTCCCCTAACTACGCTGGTTATAGACTAAGGGTTGGTATTTACCAGCTAATTCTAGTCAGATATATACTACTATCTTAAGATTAAGAAGTACTTATTAACTACCTTCTATCCTTAAACTAATAGTCAAACGGAGTAGCTGAATTAGGAGATAGAATCCTACCTCTAGATCTACATAAACCAGTCGCAGGATAACTAGGTAGACCTACTACTATATGCTAAGTATATATATAACTCTAAGTAGTATTCAGCTACTAAGTTCTTGCCTATTAAGTTATCTTTTAGCTCTAAGCTATCCAGCTTTAATAGGGTGCTAGATAAACACTAGCTTTAGAAACCTGTACCCTCCCTATAGGATAGGTCCTAATATACTAGAATATTAGTAGACCTACGTTAGTAAGTCACTGTAAAAATAGAGGAGTAGTTTAGGAACTAGGAGGTAGTAGTAAACAACCTCTGCTATGCCTAAGTTTAGTACTAGAAATAGTATAACTAGAAACACCTACTAGCCTACTTCTCCTCTAGTAATAAGGTTCTCCTCAACTATAAGAACATTGCTATAATGAAACTATTAAAGAAGTTTAACTACTAGTACCTTAGGCCCTTTACAGTACTTAAGAAGGTAGGAAAGCTAGCTTACCTACTAGATCTACTATTATCTATAGTATAAATCTACCTAGTATTCTATATTAGCCTCCTTAAGCTATAGAGAACCCCTATTACCTTAAAGGCCTTCTAACTAGGACCTATAGACATCCTAGACTATACCCTAGACTAAGATAGTGTAAAGTACTATAAGGTTAAGGGTATCCTTTGTTATAAGGATATAGCTATAGGATAATAATTCTAGGTTAAATAGTTAGGGTAGCTAGAGGAGAGGGCAACTTAGGAACAAGAATTAAATCTTACTAACTATAAAGAAATCCTTTAAGAATACTAGGCCGCCCCTTAAGATATATCTTAGGGAACAGGCAGAGGAAGGCTATATTAGCTATAGGGAAGAAAAGCCCTGTAGAGAGATCTAGGTTAAGTATACTAATATCTAGCCCCTAAGGGAGCTAGATAGACTCCCTAAAAAATAAACATTCAGCAAGACTTAGGTTAAGTATACTAATATCTAAGATCCTAAGGGAACTAGATAGTCTCCTATATAAAGTAACTATTATAAGATAGTAAGATTATTAGATATACCTGTAGGTGCACTTTCAGATAAGGTATAAACTATAACCCTACCCCTGTCTTGTAGTATATAGGAATATCACTTATATACCCCAAATATATAGATAATATACTTAGCTAAGCTAAACGTATATAACATTATTAATCTATCTACTATACTTAAAAAGTATACTAGTACTTACTCTTCTATATAGAAGGGGCTCTCTAAGCAAGCAGGAGTCTTACAGTGCTTAACTAGACTATTATTATTAAGCTACCCCTTAGCTACCTTAGCAATATAAGTGCCGTAGTAGTAGAAGTAACGCTCCTAATTCCGCAAGCTGGAATTGCGGAAAATAGCCTCCTTCTTCGTATCCACAACTACATTCTTAGGGAGGTTAAGGCCTATAGAGCTAATACCTAGCTACGCTATGTTAGCCTACTACAGTCTAATACTGGAATAGCACTAGATATACCTTATAGTGTTATAAGTTTATCTTAGTAGACTTTTCCCAAGCTGAGCAGAACGACGCTACATTATTACTATAACACTCCTTGATTAGACAAGCCTCCTCAGTCTTAAACGCTTAGAAGGCAGGGACTATAGCTTATATATACTACTAGGCAAAGTCCCAGTCCCAATTAAGTATACTATAGGACAGGATAGTAGCAATAAGGGCATTATCTATTAGGGGCAGAGTACCCTTAAATACACAGAGAGTATAGTAGTAGGCAACTTAAACCTAGTATTTAAGGACATTAACTGCGCACTAAAACTTAGGAAGCACCTCTATCCTAGTTAATAGTCTATTTACATAAGCAATAGGCAAGAACACTTACTAGAATACAACTACTAGAGTACTAACCTAAGTATAGAGCATATATAGTAGACTTGCCCTTAATAACATAGAACCCCTTATTAGGGAGTATAACAAAGATAAAGGACTTAAGGGTACCCTTTAGATAGAGAGGAGTCTTAGTTATTAACTAAACTAGATAGTAGGTACACCTATATAAAAGTTAGTAAAAACCCTTTAGAACTGCGTTAGGCCGCCTATAGGAATAATACTACCTACTAGTAGGTAACTAGGGCGGGCTGTAGCTCTAAATTGGGGGGAAGCTAGTATATATAGCATAGGATTAGCATATTAGATATATAGGCAATATTAACACTAGAGATGGAAGGTATAATAAAGTAATTAAAGGCTGAAGGGTAGAGAGCTTAGTATTTAAGTTAAGGTTAGGTTCTTGCTAAAGGATGAAGAAGAAAAGTAGTTTTAAGTGAGAAACCCCCCCCCTTTATACCTAGGCAGAGGCTAAACCTCCTTAGCGCCAGTATGTACCTATAGCCTATCTGAGCTCACCCTAAGGTATAAATAGTCACTCCCTATAGGGAATTCTTACTACTATACTAATAAGTTAGCTCCTGCTGTAGATAACTTATAGATATTTATATCTAATCTATACTATCCAGTTCATGTATATACTAGACCTTTAGAAATTACTTAACTACGAAAACTATATCCCCAAAATAGGTAGAAACAGGGTACTACTAACTGAGTTAGTCAACAAAGGGATAAATAGCCTACTTTGTTATTATATATCTAGCTACTATAGTAGTTACAAATAATATACCCTAAGGTATTACCTTAGTAGGGTAGCCTATAATACAATCTATTATACAGCTATTAAACGTAGAAGGGTTAGATATAGTGTACTAAGAGGCTAATCCTAGTACTACACTATCAGCAGTAATATAAAAGCTATAGTTAATTCTTAGTACTACGCCAAAACCAATTTCTTTAACTAATGCTTTCTCCTACTAGGAGTTTTTCTAAAGTTCAATTAGTAATTTCAGCAAAATAACCCTACTACTAGTCCAACCACTTACTAATAGCAACCTAGCACGTACCATTTGTAGTTCAAAAAAGATAACTCAGGTTAAGTTATTAGAAAGGGGGGGGTAGTTATTAGGGACATTTCTATATAGGCTCCAACGGAGATCCTACGGATCACCCTTAGAGGCGCCCTAGGCTAAGACTGGCCCTAGTCACCTAACCTATCCTATATATTCTTGGACGTATCCTTGAGGGCTCCTTAAGGATTTGTCTTAATATATATATTTTGCCCTAATCTGAATTACCTACCATAATATGCCTTACAGTTAGTCTCCTCTAGACTATAGCCCTCCTCTATGTTGCATAAGTTTGGCTGGCCAATTTAACCTTATACTTTCAGGTTATAATCTAATAGTACTTAGAGGATTATAATACTTAAAATTCTTAGTAGGGTATAGTAAGCAGAATCCTAGCAGTTGTTTTAGAGATACTAGTATAGAAAGAGGATACTAGTAATTGCTAAGATAGCCCCAACAATTGAAGAGATAGTAATAATACTAATTATTTAAGGAGGAAGGTTGAAGGTAGATAATACTAGTATATTAAAAGGTATATCTAAGGTAATGGATTTTATATAGATAGTAGAAGTACCTAGATATATGTTATCCAGCAGAGTTATATAGGAAAGGTTTATTAAAGATAGTAGGGAAGTAATTACTAATGAATCTGGGATAGTAGAGAGTGTTAATAAGGCTAGAGCTAACAAGGAGTATAATAGCTCTAATAGGAAGACTACTATTATCTATAATAGCTGTAGTGTTATAGGGAATAAAGTAGAAACTAGAGGCGTTGAGGTCTACACTATTAAGGCTAATAGTCTAAGACTATATATTTGATATATTGGAATAATTTTTAACAGCGCCTAAAATAAAGTATTCAATTAGTCCCTAACTACTATTAATAACTTCTGTGTAGATTGAAGTATATTTAGGAGTATAGTATTATACTAAGGCTCTTGTCTGACTAAACAAGGTTAGCATTAAATTATAATTGGCTGAAGAACTTACTGTATAGAGTAGTATTAATATACTATACTATAATACAAATAAAGGTTCGCAGCTATATATTTACTAAATAAGATAAAGTTCTATACACCTTACTTGCATATATTATATATACTAAATTCACTTGAATAGTATAGGCAAAATAGCATAGCTTCCTGTGCTATACTATAGTATAGTGAAGCTTAACTTAGTTGTAATCCTAAATAGTTTATATTCACCAATTGCAAATTGCAAGGCTTAGCGTCTAATATACCTATAGTAGTAGTATTTTACTATATATTAGCTTAGCAAAACACTATAGTTTAATTAAGAGGGGAAGCTTTACGCTTACTTCTGTATACTATATACTTTAATATTTTACTTTTAAACCCTATGCCAATATTAATTTGTAAACCCTACTACCTACTCTTAATATTTAGGTCTATTATACATAAAAATATCTTCTACCTACTTTAGTATTTTATATACAATGTCCTTATGTAAGACTATAGATAATTAAGTATATATAAAGTAATAATAGGGTTTACGTTCTTATCTAACCTTATTCCCTTTCTCTTCTAATATAACTTCTAACAGCTTAGAGTAAACCTTGTAAACTTCCTTTAACTATAGTACTATCTCTTTTATATAGTACTAAGTTGACGCTGTATTTGTACCTAGGTCCTTGAGCTGCTTATGCAATTCCCCTTGTAATACTACTATAGCCTCTCTTAATTCCTTAACTTCTGTTAAAAGCTTTGCTAGCTTATTTATAATAGAGTTATTAATGTTGGTATTTAATATAGAAGTAATCTTAATACCACTATAGGGAGGCAGTAAGTCTTATCCTACCCTATCCCAACCTATACCTATATCCTACTCTAACTTAGGGATAACTGGTAAGGGTATACCTAGTTAGTAGTAACTCTTAGGATTTATAAACCTATTATAGGATAATATAGTCTCTGTTTACACCTTAGGTATCTTAAGAAACTAGTTGTTATTTTTGTAAGGGAATAAGTCTATAGTATTACTTATCTAGATTATTAAGTGTTAGGAACGTCTTTATAGAATAAGACCTTTAATATCTAAATAGTAAGTATACTACATAGGGAATTATAATAGTAACTCTTGGATTCCTAAATGTAAAGCCTACTGATAAGCAGTATATATAGGTAGTAAACACCTGCTACTAATATACTACCCCCTCCTACCCAGTTATGTATAACTATTTCTAAAATATATAATATCTCTGCTTAAAAAGAGCATTAACGCAACTCTTATATAGCCTTTACTTTTATTATCCTTTTCTTAATATTTACTATAGATCAGCGATACACGCAATCTAAGGAAGATTTACTAGAGAAACTCAAATCTAATAATCTAAAAGTATTATAGAATTAGATTTACATATTATTTAATAGCTCTGTTGATTTAAATCAAGTATAGTCTATCTAGGCGTTATATAGTAAATGGAAGAACCTCCTCTAGTAAAGGCGAAAATAGTTACAGCAAGAAGCATTACTAACCTATTTTATACCTGGTCTAGGGGTAACTAAATGCTAAGCTAATGGTAGGCATAGACTAACTGGGCTAGCGGTCTATACGCTACATAGAGGGGCCTATAATAATAGGCGTAGTTCTAGTAAAGCGCTACCTGTTCCCTTCTATTCTCTTCCCTTTGCTAATGGCTACATTTCCCCTACTATTCTAGATACCCCTATTTATAGGCTAATTGAGATTAACAACGCCATTCTGCTTATTCTAGTATATCTTATTTCTAATAGGGACTCTTGCAATGATTGCTATATAAGTAACCTTAGTTAAATATCTCTTTATAGCTAACTAGTGTAATAGCTTTTCTTAATTATTACTTTAGTTACGATAGTACTCTGTATAGTTACTCTAGCCTTCCTACTCTTCTAGATTTAGGCTACTCATTTTGTTTAATAGATCTATAGATTAAATAGATATTTAGAGATAAGTATAATATCTATGAAACACGTATCTCTTACTACTTATTTGAGAAAATCCCTACTCTAGTATTAGTTACCCCCTTACTAACTATTGTAAAAGTATAAAGGGTGTAGCCTCTAGCTAATAAACCTAGATTTTATTACCCACTTCATCAGCTTATATAGATAATCCTACTAATCTATATCCTGCTAATTTAGCCCTAGCTAAGTAGGTGGTATATAGTTCAATTATACTAGATATATATACACTAACTTTATAGTAGGTTAATTATAGGTCTGCCTTACTAACTTATGCTTCTACTCTTTAGTAATAGTCTTTCAATTATTACGCAACCTCCTAAGCCCTCTTTATTCTTGTTTGATTAGTTACAAATAAGCTGTAGAGGGGGCAAAGAGAGCTTAAAAAAGAATGTTATTAAAGCAAAGTTCTTATCTATAAAATGCAAGATTGTGCAATAAAAGAGAAATATCTATAAGAAAAGTTGCAGTATATAAGTAGAGTAGAGCAGGCCAACTAAAACATAATAATAGAACTTGGCAACGCTTTTAATAAGGTTTAAAAGTAGCTTAAGGAGACTTAGAATGGTTCAACTTGTGAAGGGAAACAATTAGAATCCCTTCCCTAGACTTTGTTAGTCTATCTTCAACTAGCTTATACGAGATTCCAGCTCTCTCTGAAGAATGACCTGCTTATATATAGTAACTATAGTACACTTAGCAAGTATATTAATAAGCTTGGTAACACCAACCTAAAGCTTAAACAACATATTATTACTTAGTTAAATGCTATTGTTACTTGCTAAAAAGAGCTGGAATAGGCAAATGCTGAGATTACAAGCTTAGGACAGGTTACTAATATAACTAATAAAGATAGGGGGCGTTGTAGAAAGAAAAGCTGCAGAAATGCTAACAAGTTAACTATTAAGACTACTAGTATCTAGTATAGAATCTAATTACTTATTCTCCTTGCATTTTAATCTTATAAATACTTTTACTAGAATTATAATCTAGTAGAAAGACTATAACTAGAGTATAAATTATAAGTAGGATAAGTAACCTTGCTAGCAAAGCATCTTTTAAGAAGTTTAGTTACTGTAACTTCTTAAGAGATGTAGACCTAGATAATTTTACAAAGTAATTTATCTTATTACAATATTATAGAGCTATTAATCTCTTAGTAAGTATTTGTAAGAAAATACTAAATAGCTTAATTATACTCTAGTCTTGTAGTCTATAGAACTCTACGTTATTTATATCTTAGTTTATTAATACTTGAAATTCTAGAGATAAGAGCACCTACTAACTTTGATACATCTATCTATTTTAGATATAGATATATTAGAATATTGGATAACTTAAAATAAGAACCTATTATAGTAAAGGTATACAAGTCTAATAAGTACCTATACCCTATTAGTATAGCCAAATTACTAACTAGTATAATAAACCTCTTTGACAATTATCTTAACCTCTATTACTCCTAAGTGTAGGTATAGTACTATGTTAGAGAGGGGGACCCTAGGGTAACTATATACTGTATATAGGTAGCCTCTATAGCTAAAGGCTATAAGTGGTCTTAAGATATAGGGGTTTACTACTTTGAATACTACCTTATATATAGATTTTCTAATCTGTATAATTTAATAGGGTATTTTATTTTCTTTCTAATCTTTTTCTTATACTATATAATACTCTTAATTAACAAGATAAATATATTTGTAAAACCTGGTGGGATCTTCTAGTCTAGGATTAATTATCCTAGGTTAAGACTTCTAAGTAGACTTCTCTAGGAGCTGTAGGTCTATAAGTCTATCTGTACCTTTAAACTTCTATTTACTAGGTATTGCTTTTAGTTCTTAATTATTACTCTACCCTGTTACTAGAAACTGTGTTATATATTTATCTATGTAATCTTTATAACTAACATAGATAATAGTTAATCTTTTAGAGTATTCAAGGCTGTAGAAATTAGCTGCACCGTTCTATATTAAAGGTGGGAGCTAGAACTAACCTTCTTATTAATTGAATACCCCCCTCCCAGTAATCACTATAGTAAAGGCTACTTAAAATAAATATTATTGATTACTATATCAGACGTTGTAGTAGAAGAACTATAGCTATAGAAATGGAACCTAGAAGGATAGGAGATAGGAAGAAGTATAAAGATATAGAAGATTATATAATTACGCTCTCTTACGCAAATAGCAACCTCTAGCTAGAGCTTGCGTTCTACAGGGAATACTTTAAATATACTATACGTTTTAGAGAGGCTATTTCTAAGGCATCTTAAGATCTTCTCTACGAATGTATTATTAGTCTTGTTAATAAACTAAACTTTAAGAAGGTTAAGTAGATTTTACAGCTTCTTTGTAAGACAGTAGATATCTTCTATAGGGGAGAAGATGCCGCTTTAACTCTGTTTATAAAACCTTTTAGGGTAGTTTATAGTATAGGTAGCCTTTTATAGGATCTAGGATTATGAAAGATAGTATATATTAGATTAACTAGTCAGTCCCTTAGTATTATATAGATATGCGTTAGTGTACATGTTTTAAACTAGAGGGCTGGAAATCAAGTTCTATATATCAAAGGTTTTTATTTATAGTTTTCTAAACTACTTCTTAAGCCTTATTCCTTATCTCTGTAGTAGCACTTACTATCTTGTTAGTAATAATTTAATGATAGGAATACTAATCCTACTAGAGATTGTAATCTTGCTTCCTCTGTAGGTTAATTCCACATCTTTAATAATCTATAAGATATCTAGCCTACCTTAAATCTCTATAACCTGCTCCCCTTAATAATATTATATATACTTAAGTCTATCTCTAAAGATATAGATATTAATTATCTTTTAAGATTAGAAATTACCTAATAAGTAATTAAGTTAAACTTATGTTATTGCCAGGAGCTATAGGGCAGATTCTAGGCTAGTTAGTCTAATAATTAGGCCCTTTAATACACTCTCTTTTTATACTACTTCTGTTTCTATTCACCTCCTTATCTACTTCTAGAAGTTGGTCTATAAAATGTTTTATAAGGTACTACTAACCTTTATAGTCTATATACTATATAAGAAGAATATCACAGGTCTTTATATTAAACCACTGATATCCATCTACGAGGTCCTTAAGATATAATAAATAACTAGTAATACTAATACTACTTACTACTATAAGAATAGTGCTAAATTTATTAAAGTAATATTACAGCCTATATAGGCCTTCAATCTATGCTAAACAAGTGTAAGTACCCTAATCTAGAAGATAGTTAAACAGACGTTTTGTAAAACCTTTTTTCAGCTTAATTTAAAGCTTTATTAAGGTTGGGCTGTCTTTAGACTCTATAACCATAAATAGGTGCTATTGGAGGAATGAGAAAAGACTGAGGTATAGTACTGTAAGATAAATATACTAGCTAGGCCTTATCTTCTATATCCTTGGTAAAACTAGGTTAACTTGCAGTTTATCAGCAATCTTCTTAATTATTATACTTGTTAATGGTCCTCTCTAGAAGTTTTAATACACAATAAGTAGATATTAGTAAATATGGGCTATAACCCATGCACCTGCAGTAATAAATAACTAAATCCTATTTAAGTCTGTTAGGGCTAGTAAGGATATATAGAGGTATAGTGCTATGTATACTGCTAGCAAAAGTGTTAAATATATTATTAAGAAGAGTTTATACGCTTAGGCTTAGAATCTAGGCAGTGATAGAATATAAATAGAGAAAATGTATCTACTTCCCTTGTACGTTTTAGCTACTAATTATAATTAATCTGTGTATACTTACAATAATACCTGATATCTATAATAACTAATAACTTATAGAATACTGAGCTAATGATAAGCCTATATAAATTCCATATTCAACTAAAGTTACTATCCTAATAATAGAGTGAGCCCTCTAGAAGGTTTGAAGTAATACTCTAAGAAGATCTAGTACTATACTTGCATATATCTGTAGTAATATAAGATTTGTTGCTAAGACTAAAGCTACTTAGATATTAACCTCCCTAGGAGATAAATTATAGTTTAGAATTATACAAATAGTGTTTGTACTAAAATATAACATAATAAATAAGATATTTATAATTAAGAGATAGAAGTAAAGAAGCTTTCTAGTAGAAAGATAGATTAGATACTTGAAATATATATAATTAAAGGTTAATAGCAAATATTAGACTAAATAATAAGAAAGAGAGAAGAGAATACTTAGAACTAGGAGTCCTGTAGTAACAATTGTATAGTAAAATAGTAATGAAAATATTATTGAAAAGTTGAACAGAGAAACAAGAATAGATAGACTTAGATATAAAAGTAACTCTAAAAGCTTCTAGTCTATGCTTATTAGGATAAGTATATAAGCTTCTGTCTACCCTTAATATTCTATTGTAGTTTCTAACCCTAATGACTACAAAGCGGTTAAAGCAGGAAAGTTTCTAAAAGAGGTGGAATAATTTTCTTTGCTGGGTAAATGAAATTAGTATATAATATAATACTGACCTTTAGGTTTATATCCTAAAGAATGACTAAATTTACATCTATAATTTAAAAGAAGATATAAAGGATTAGCTACTATCTAGAGAGTAACTAGTTTATATATATATTCTCTTCCTGCTCCTTGCTAAAAAGTGTAGAAAATAAAATACCCTATTCCAGTTATTAAAACCCTATTTGATTTTCAGTCACTAACAATAAAGGAGAAAAAGAAAGTAGAGAAACAGATACTTAAAGGCTTATCTTATCCTCCACTACCTTAGTATTTAGAAGATAGAGTTTTAGGAAAAGAGGAGTAAAATTCTTGTAGCTCTTAGGAAAATAATAAAGAAAATAATGTACTAAAATATGTTGTGTAAAATATATAAATATGCCTGTCCTAGACCAGCCTAAATAGTATCTATAATGGATTTATTAAGAGGTTAGCTTACAGCTATCTAAAATAATAAGGAGAAGATTGCAGAAATTACAGAAAACAAAAGATATCTCTAAGCTAAAGGGCAGAATCTGCTAGAAGAGTAGGTATTTAAGTAAGAGGGATTATATAGCAAAGTAGTAGTACTATAAGCTATACTAGACTTACAGATAGGGTTATTAGGGCCTTTACTTCCTCTATAGGACCTACATTTAAGAATTGGCAGAGCTCCTACTTCTACTTAAGCTTCTACTAGTTGGATAGCAACTTAGGCTCTACCTACTACTCAGCCTTGACCTACTACTTAGGCTTAACCTACCTAGGCTCTACCAACTCTATATCCTAAGTCTTAGATGCCTTATATTACCCTAGCTTAAGAGTATAAAAATAATTTAAGTATAGTTAATAGTGCAGAAGTTGCAGAAACTCTTTAAGATATAGAGGCTATACAGCGTAAAGAACGAAGTTCAATATCTTAGGATCTGCTAGAAATAGTTAAGTACTTATAGACTAGTATATAGAGAGTAGGAAAACAGGAAAGTTAAGGTAACTATCTAAAGGTTAAATGTAAAGTTATAGTATATAAGAGTATAGGATCTACTATTTAATACTTATACAAATATAATAAACAAAATCTAAGCCTCCTGTTTAATTTAGTACAAGCCCTAGGTATAAGCTATACTAAAAGTTCTGGAACAGATATCTTAAATAAACAAGACTAAATAGTTGAAAAGATACTAGACTACTATTAAGCTAAGTGGATAGCACTTCTAATAAAAGTGCTTAGTACTGTTTATATTTATACAGTATATTAGGAATATAAAAGTAGGCTTAGAAGTAGTACTAACCTTAATAGTATACACCTAGATATAGACAAGCGTATACCCAATATATAGTATTATATATATTTGAATCCTAATAAGTATTATAGAAATACTAAAGAATAGGGTATTATAAATCTTAGTAGTTAGAGTTATAAGACTTATACTATTATAAGAAATTATATTAGAGGGACTAATAAATACTAGAAAGATATAAGAATCTATAATAAGGCTATAGATAGAGAGAAAATATTCTATAAACATTGTAAACTATAAAGTAATATGTTCCATTTTTAAAGGTTACCTAATGGACGTACATTAGATTCAGCACTAGTAATTAATATTACTGATCCTAGTACCTACAGCTCTCCTAGTAGCTATATATTAATACCTAGACTATAGTAACTATAAATGTAACCTGGACTTCAATAATAAATTATATCTCTAGCTGCTTAAATCTCTCTAATACTTCAACCTATAGGTAATAGACCCTAGATAACTACTAATAATGTATAGAAAGTATTCTATTCTATATTCTTAGTACTATATTAAAAGCTAAGTAGTACTATGTTTATAGATCTAAACGATACTGAATAAGTAAAGTATTACTTAGGGATAGTAATCTAGATATATAATATTGGTTCCTTTAAATAGCTTTAATAGATAGAAGTATTAAACCTTTAGTAAACTATGTTTAGACTACTACTAATCCCCTAAAAGAATACTTAGAAAAGTAGTTTATAGTTTAAGCTTAATAGAAATATAACTCTAAAAGTAATAAAAAGTATAATAAATATAAAAAGGATAATAGTAAGTAAAGATCTTATTATTATAAAAAACATTTTTATAAGTAAATTTATAATATTTTTAAAATAAATTTTTAAAATTATATAATTTTAAAAATTATTAAAGGAAAGTTTATATAAAATTTAGAAATATATAAACCTTTTCTTTATATAAGTTTTAATACTATATTTTTAAATTTAATAATATTTTTAGTACCTCTTTTTTCTAGCTACTATTAAGTAGAGCTATACTTAGTAGTATATATAATTCTAAGTAATCTCTAGGAGAAATTAGGTTAACTAGGCACTGTTGTAGGTATATAGAGTATTATTAATTTAGATAGATACTAGTTAAAAGATATTATACCTAACTAGTTAGCTTGCTACTGCAACCTAGCATTCTACTAAACTATATTATACCTAGATTATAATCTAGTATATTAGATATAGAGATAATCTCTTATAGATTATTTCTAGAATATAGTATAGCCTTTGCAATGTTACTACAGAGTAGGTTAACTTACCTTCCTTAAATAAAGCCTAATCTCTAAACCTATAGACCTTAGTTCCATCTTCTCTAAGACTAAGAACTAATAATAATACTAATCAAATATTTGTAGTAGCTTTTGCTTTTAAGAAATTAGAATAGCCTATCTATAAAGTCCTTAGTATCCTTTAATACTCTATCCTTAGTTACAGATATTTTAGGTCTACTATAGTTGATTTTTCACCTAATATAGAGAAGTTGAAGTTCAGGGATATATTATAGCTTATCCTAATATAATTAGCCTATATTAAATTACAGAGCGCAACTTACCTAGTAGAAAGCCTTTACTTAGTGTTAATAATACTATACATTAGGATCTAGGAGATAGTCCTTAACCTGAATACTAAGCTATTATAGCTTACTACTACTAGTTAAAATCTCTCCTAGTTAGTAGGTAGTACTGTGCTCTTCTATATTGTACTTATAGTAAGAGAATAACTATAGTTACTCTAGGGGTTTAAAAACCCCTCTAGTAAGATAGCCCTTAAATAAGATATAGAGACTCTTCAGCTAATAAGCTACTACTATCTCAGCTAAAGAAGTCTATACCCTTATTATATTATATCTTTTAAATAATACTATAAGATACTTTAGCTACGTATTTAGTTTGTTTAATATCCCTTTTGTAATAATGAGCTTAGGCTTTATATTACTACTTTAAAGATGCAGGTAGTTGGATAGGTAGGCTCTATTTCAGCTATACTAAGATAGAGGAGAAGGAGGTATAGAGGGCAAGTATACTTATAAGCTCAGCTTACTAAGAGGGCACTAGCTAGTTTGAGCCTAGCGCCTTGCGCGCTTATGTGACCTATTATATAACCTATATTAGAGCACACTATACAGGGCTATTATATCACCCCCCTCTAAGGGAGGCTTATCCCTAAGTCTTATTAGTTCCTCCTCTACAGCCTTGTTTTGGCCTTAGAGGTAGCCTTATTATCCTTATCTATTAATTCCAGGTCCTTACCTACTTCGTACGCTTGTAACTAGGCGTCTAGTTGTACTAGGGGACCTACTTTCTCTAGATAGGCTTCGTAGTAGCTTCTGACCTTATATAGAGCTCCTATAAAGCTATAGGCGTTATACTAGGTAGGGTTAGGATTATAGCTAGTCTAGGATACTTAGTACTGTAGGTGGCCATAATAGATACAGCTATTTAGGATCTTATCTATAGTCTACTCAGGGTTTCTGTCAACCTTAATAGGTAGCTCCTTAGGTTTAGTTTAGCTGGGTAGAGGCTCTATAGCTTTCTATAGGTAATCTACATAGAAGACGTTGTATATATATATATATAGAGGTAGCTACAGGCAGTATAAGTAACCTCTTATCCCTATAATAGGGTAGGGTCTATATATCTATTAGTTAAGCTTTAGGCTGGGGTAACTAGTGGTAAATCCCTTTAGTATTATATAGACCTTATCCCCTACAGCAAAGTTAGGCTCTTAGTACTTCTTATTTACCTACTATACTTAGCGTTGCTAAGCCTAAGTAATTCCCTACTAAGTAATCTTAGTAGTAAGCTTAATAGCGTTGTAGTGGGTCTTAGCATAGCTCTAAGCTTCCTTATGTAACATTTACTTATAGGGAGTAGGTAATACTTTAGTCTAGCTCTCCCAGTCCTAGTGGTGCGTAGGCTGATGGCCAAATTTAATCTCAAAAGGTAAGAGGCTGGTAGTCTTATATAGTAGAATAGCTTAAGCCTAATCTATGCAGGGCAGTAGGTCTAACTAGTTATCTTAATAGTAGTTAATAAATAGCTATAGGTACTAGTTAAGGTACTAATTTATAATCTCTATATAACTATTAGTAGGAGGATAGTATATAGTTAAGAGCTTCTACTTAACGCTAGTAAGCTTACAGAGCTTATCTATAAATACTAAGATAAACTGTAGGCCTTGATTAGAGATAATTAAGCTGGGTAGTCTAAATATATGCTAGATATAGTAGTAGTACATATTAGCTACTTAAGCTACTATAACAGTCTTATAGCAGGGCAGCAAGAAGCATTACTTACTAAGGTAATCAACTACTACAAAGGTGTTATTATACCCCTTCTTATCTAGAGGGAAAGACTTAAAATCCATTAAAATATCTTGCTAGGCTCACTTAGGGATTAGCAGTAACTTAAGTAAGCTAGGGGTCTTATTATAGGGTACGTAGCTCTATTAGCAAGCCTTACATACAGTGACATATATATTAATATCTTTGCTTAGGCCTAGCTAGTAGTATTAATTATATAGTAGCTTAGCCATCTTGTGCTTACTTAGATAGGCAGTAACCTAAGTAGCATAGACTACCTAGATAAGGTGGGTACGTAGGAAGTACATAGCTAGTATAAAGAGCTTGCCTTTGTATAGGAGTAGTGCCTTACTAGTAAGCATCTATAAAGTTAACTTACCTAAGAGAGCTCTGTCTTAGTATAACTATATACTCTTATAATTCCAGTTAATCTTAATTATATAGTCAATTAGCACATATAGGTTATCTAAAGGAGGTTAAGCTATAAAGGTATCTGCAGTGGCAATCTTAATTATCTAATATAGACTATTAGTAGCTAGCCTTGCTAGGTTATCGCTAGTAGCTTTAATTATACTAATATTAAGCTACTTAGCTGAGAGGAAGGTATACATATACACTGCCTTATCTTTCTCCTTCTATATCTTAAGCTCTTCTTACTTACGTGATAGTGTGTTAGCTACTATATTAGCAGTTCCAGGGTAGTAGGTAAGCGTTAGGTTGAAGTTGGCAACTATTATTGCCCAGCGTATCTATTATAGAGTAAGCTCTTGCTTAGTAGAGAAGTACTTAAGCACTTAATAGTTAGTAATCACGCTAAAGGGCTCTGTTAACTAAAGACCTATTAGCTAAGAGTACTATTTATAAAGGCCTTAGATTACAGCTAGTATCTCTTTATTATAGATATTATAGTTTATCTGAGGTGTAGTTATAGTCTTAGAGTAGAAGGCTACTAGTTGCTAGAGACTATTATCTTACAGCTGTAAGAGTACTCCAGCTACCACTCTATTACTTATATCTATTTCTATCTAGGTTACTTAGTAGGGTAAGTAGTAAGCTAGTATATTATCTAACAGCATAAGATCCTTTGCGTACTAGAAGGCAGCTAGCTTAAGCTTACTAAAGGCGTACTAGGTACCTAGCTTAAGTAGCTTAGTAAGAGGTTATATAATATATCTATAGTCCTTAAGGAACGCTTAGTAGAAGTTGCAGAAACCTAGGAAGGATTAGAGGCTCTTTACTAAGGTAGGTACTAGCTAGTTATATACAGCTGCTACCTTCTTAGGGTCCTTCTAGATACCTTTAGTACTAATGATTAGGCCTAGGAACTTTGTCTTAGTAATAGTAAACTCGCTTTTCTTAATATCTGCCTAGAGGCCAGCTTCCTTTAGCTATCTTAGTACCTAAGTGACGTGCTCCTTGTACTATAGTAGGTCCTCTAAGTAGATTAGGATATTATTAAGGTAGGCTGTGTAGAAGTTATCTAGTAGGCTATAGAGTACCTTATTAATATAGTGCTAGAATATAGCTGGGCTATTATAGAGACTAAAAGGTAGTATATAGTACTTATAGTTCCTGTACTAAGTGCAGAACGTTATTAGATCCTTAACATTAGGGGTTAGGTATATATGGTAGAAGGCTTAGTAGATATCTAGCTTAGTAAAGATATAAGCGCAAGCAAGGCGTATAAGAGTCTCCTAGATTAGGGGGATTAGGTAGGCATCCTTCTTAGTAATAGTATTAAGCTTCTAGTAGTTAATATAGAAATACTACCCTCCTCTAGGCTTCTTAGTAAATAGGACTAGTAAGGCGTATAAGGCGTTGCTATAGGTAATAGTACTACATTAGAGGTGATTATCCAGATAGGCCTTAACAAGCTTTAGCTGCTTAAGTAATATACTATATAGTAGGCTTAATATTAGTAAGTTCTTAGCTATTAGCTTAATATTATAATTAATGCTATTGCAGTATAGGGGGAGTATATCTAAATCCTTCTTAGAGAAGTAGGCTAGCGTAGTACCTGCGTAGCCTAGGGATAGTAGCTTCTTATCTATTAGCCTAAGGAGTTCTTCTTTAGGATTAGGGGGCTTAGGCTCACTATAGTTATAGATAAGCTAATCTATCTTATAGACACTAAGGTGTCCTAGGGTAACCTTCTTCTATTAAGCGTGCAGCATAAATATAGCTGCTCTAACAGTGTTAATCTTAAGGCCTACAGTAGTAAGGTCTTCTCTAGTAATAGACTATAGGCGTAGGGAGCACCTGCTTATTATCTTATATAGCTTAGGATAGAGCTGCTTATTTATCTTCCTTAGGTTTTCTTGCTAAGTAGTCTATTGCTTATAGTACTAGACCATAGCTATATTAATAAGCTTATTACAGTAATTAGAGTTACTCTAGTAGGTAGGATTAGCAGCTATAGTTAAGGTACTCTAAGTTAGTATCTGGAGGTTACACTTGCAGTTAATATACCTATTATTAGGCTAATAGAGCGCTTGGTCCTTATAGCTTAGCTAGATACCTATATCCTCTAGTAGCTTTTAGCCTACTATTAGGTTGTAGTAGCTGGTATTATAGATAATAAAGTAGGTAGTAAGGTAGTAGCCGTCTAGTACTAGGTCAGCCTTAAAGTACTTATCTACCTATCTATTTGGTTAGTTGTTATAGCTAGCTAGGGGAATTAGTTCTATGCGGGAGATCTAAGCCTTAAGTCCTTTCTTAATAGTATATAGGTACTATAGGTAGACTAGGGTATAGCTACTAGTACTAGTGTTAATTAAGCTAGTAAGTTAGATTACTAAGCCATTAGTAGAGATATAATAGGGTAGAGTAAAGGCCTATCTATAGAAAAGCTGCTTACATAGGTTAATAGCTCTAATAGATAGCTCTAGGGAGGAGACTTCCCCTAGGCTAAGATATTTCCCAACTCATCTACATTAGAGTCGGCTGGTATTAGCTTACCTAGCTTAAGGTTATTATCTAATTCTACCTTAATAAGCTTATACTTAGCATAGGTTTACTTAGGGTAGTCTTAGCTATAGTATCCTAGCTTATAGTATTAGTAGTAGAGCTTAGCCTTAGCAGCATAAGGTACAGGGGTAGAGGTAGTAGCAATAGTAGTAGGGGTAGGCTTCTCTAGCTAGTAAGAGCGTAGCTCTAGTCTTAGAGCTCTGTTAGCGTAAGGTTAGCTCCTCTAAGCATTAGTAGCTAGCTTATAGGTAATATCCTAAGCGAGGTTAATATAGCTGTTATAATCCTTACTATATTATTAGTAGTAGATACTTATCTATATATATAGAGCATCTAGAAGCTTCTTATATAGCTCCTCTACCTATTAATCTATAGGTAGGCTACACTCTTAAGTAAGGTAGAAGAAGGTACTCTAGAATAGAGCAAAGTTAGTAGGGTCCTTAAGGTAGAGCTTCTAAAAATTATAGTAGGCGTTAAGTTTCTTATGCAGATTACTATAGGCTTACTCTAGTTAGCTAAGTAGGTGTACCTAGTTAATTAGCTAACTACTATCTTACATAGTATAGAGTAGGGTAGAGAGGTATTAATTAATAGAGCCTCTAGTACAGGTGCATATATAGGCAGCAATATTCTCCTATATAGCTTGCTTACTAGCCCTAGTAAACCAGTTATAGTTAGCACGAATCTTGTCTTCTAAGCCATCTCTCTACTAATTAAATATAACCTCCTTGCTATTATCTAGTAGTAGTAGGTTAGGGAACTAAGCTGAGCGGCTGTATAAGCTGCTACTTACTAATTAGGAGGCAAGTAGGGTAGCTAGTATAAATAGTAACGCCTGAGGTGGTTTATCTAGGTTGTTATTAGATTTAGGTAAGTTCCTTAGTGTCTAGGGTAGGGAGGTAAAGTATAGCTTCTTACCTAGTATCTAGAGGGTAGGTAATAAGGCTAGGGCTTAAAGGGCTTTTTTAGAGAGGAAGGAAGATAGGGGTTAGTAGATAGTAGTCTATGTTTAGACCTTGGCCTATAGGGCCTTAATTTCCTTATCCCTGCTGGCTACCTATTCTAGTATACTACTAAGTAATTAATATAGCTTAGTTAGCTCCTCCTTAACTTTAGTAAGCTTAACTTCTGCTGTATTTAGTGCCTTCCCTAGGGTATTAGCGTAGTCTTGGTACGCAAGGGCCTTAAGGTATTATTATTCCAGCTCCTTAGCGATGACAGGCTACTTAACTATTATAAGCTAAGGTAGGGTAAGCTCTATCTCCTAAGGCTTGTACGTCTCTGTTCCCTAGGTACTACTCTCTATTAATATCTTAAAGGGACTCTTCTAGTATTGGGCATAGGTATACTAACCTTTAATCTTATAGTCTTCTCTAATCTCATTATTAGTATAGAAGGTGGCTTTACACTTTAGTGACTTAAAGGCTAGTATATAGGCCTTAGGGGTAGCTATAGCCTCTAGGTTTACCCTTATCTTAAGCTTTAATAGCTATCCTATATCTATGTATATAGGCTGCTAGTAGTATAGTAAGGTAGTTAGTTCTTAGGTAGGGAGAAGATAAGCTAGTAGAGCTTACAGTAGTCAGGTTCTTATACAAGGAGAAGGTTAGTTAGTTAGGGGGGTTATAGAATCCTTAATTCTCTTCTAGGGGTAGTGGCAGGCCTTAACTATATACTATACCCTAGGTAATTATTGCCTACTTGATAGGGGACTTATAGAGCGCTTGTAGCTTAATTAATATATTCCTAGAATATATACCTAGCCTATAACTAGGGTTTACAGGAGATTATACTATTAATAAACTAAGCGCTTAGGCTAGTTGTACAGTAGATTCCTGTAGTAGTTATTATTGAATTATACGCTTAGGTAGATTAATTAGTTTAACCTAATATTGTATTGCCGTTACCGGCCAAATATTAGAGATCTTAGTGTAATGTAATAATGAGCTCAGGCTTTATATTACTGCTTTAAAGATATAGGCAGTTAGATAGGTAGGCTCTATTTCAGCTATACTAAGATAGAGGAGAAGGAGGTATAGAGGGTAAGTGTACTTATAAGCTCAGCTTACTAAGAGGGTACTAGCTAGTTTAAGCCTAGCGCCTTACGCGCTTATATAACCCATTATATAACCTATATCAGAGTACACTGTACAGGGCTATTACACCTTTAGCAAGATTTACTAGAAAGTGGTCTACTTATAAGTAGTCCTAAAGTATAAGATCTACTAGATTATAGATATTTATGAATAATATAATAGGAGGGTATAGTTAGAAAATATTAAATCCATTTAATATAAGCCTAGTTAGCTTTTTAAGTCTTCCTGCGTTTGGCAAAGAATTCTTAAGGGAATCTAAGAATCTAGCTAGAGAAATAACAGCTATCTGAAGTTCTTAAAGTGAATCACTTAGAAGTCCTAAGTTAGCTATAAAGCTATTAAAGGGTATCTTATATATAAAGTGAATATCTAGAACTTTTAAGGAAGTAAACTAGCGTAGGAAATACTCCTTGTAGTATTAATATAGCTTACTTAAAATTGTGTGAAACTCTTTAAGGGAGCTTTAATGTTGAATAAGGTATTAATAGATGTTTCTTAGAAGGGGGCTTTTAGAGAAGTATCTATAGTAGTTACTTTAATGCTAAAAGATATCCTAGCTATAAGCTTACCTAAACACTTAGAGCTTTCCTAGATATAGTACTTATAATACGCAGTGTATAAGACTTTCAGGACTACCAAATAACTATAGAAGAAGTTAATACTTATTAGTGTATTCTGGAGCGTTGTATAGTAACGTAGAGATATCTAGTTATCTTCTATTAGGTGGCAGAGGATAACACATAAATATCAGATCTCTAGTATACTATCTAATTAGTATACTAGCGCCGTATAAAATGTATATATTAAACTATGTAACTTTTAATAAGTTATTAAGATTTAGGACTACGTAATAGTAGAGGTGTTGCTCTACCTCTCACTAAAGATTTCTATAAGTTAAACAAAGCAATACTAGTATTACTCTAGAATACTTCCTAGACTATTAGTTTATTATATAACTAAGATATATCTAACGTATAAACTGTAGAATTAAGAAGAATATTTCAAATAGTAAAGATGCCATTATACTTTTAATACGGAGAATCTAGTAGGAAGTAGGAAGCTAATAGAGGTAAAGAGTAGGGGTATAACTATTAAGCTGTAGAGGAGTATAGGAGTAAGTAGAGACTTTATCTTTAGTTGCCTACTTAGCTAGGCTTAGATATTAGTTTAAGGACTATGCTACTAAGAATCCCTCAGTTTAAAGATATATCCCTTATATATTTTTGGATATCCCAACATTACCCTAATTATAGAATCCTCTCTGCTATATAGCATCCCATCAGATCTTATCTACGTGATCCTAGACATTAGTTGCTTTTTAAAGGCTAATCTTATTATACTTTGTTACTTTAGAATCTTTTATTATACTATAAGGATAAAACTCTACAAAAGCTACTATACAAACTATTATAATACGCTTCTCTTTATTAATATAATTATTTAAAATTAAGATCTAGCTTGTATAGTTAAGTATATAGATTTGTATAACTTCCCCCTAGCCTTCTAGCTAAGCCTTGCACTAAACTATACTTGCAACTAACTTTAAACCTATTTTAATTACTTAAAACTTCTATAGAAGGACATAAATAATTCCTAGGTACTTATAGCTCTCCTTGTAGCCTGTCTTCCTAATCTTCAATATCTTGCTATTAGGTATAATAATAGAACTAATAAACTTTTAGGAAATACTCTAGATCCCTAGGTATTAGTTTTGAAATCTACAACTCTCTACTCTAGGCTAGAGGCTACTACTCTTACGTATCTAAAGGAGATTTACATTAAGTCTTAGCAGTTTATAGTCTATAATTTAATTCCTCTCTTTACTCTTCTATCACTAAACTTATTAATAGTCTAGAACATCTATAAGGATAAGAAGAATTTAGGATATAGAGAGTTCCTTCCCTATACTAGCAATATATCAAAGTTAGTATTTTATTCTTCTAACCTCAGCATAGAGTATATCTTAATAATACTTCTATTATATAAAGTTTTAAAGGGTTTTAAATATATTAGTTATATAGATATACACGTAGCTTAAGGTCTCCTACTAATTATAAAGAGCCTTACTGAATTTGTAGCTAGCCTAGAGAGTATTTATTTAGATAATTAATATAGAGATTATATTTGCCCTATTTAGTTACTCTCTTAGTTCTAGGTACTGCAGGAATTTGTAGGGGATATAGTAGTATTTTTCAACTATATATCTACTAGACTATTCTTATTAATCTTTCTATAAAACATTAATTAAATTCAACTATATAATATTGATACTATCCTTATTGGGTACCTAGGTGGCATATAAGAACTTCTTTAAGATCTTGTCCAAGTTTCCAATAGTATATAGGTTTTCCTAAGTTTAGAGCAGGTTATACTTATTTATAAGCTTGAACTATTATAAGTATATAATAGAATATAGCTTATAAACACTACATTCTATAAAGATAGTGTTAAGTTAAATATCTTTAACAGATGTTACTATAAGAGGTTTAATCTAGATAGAAATTATAGTATTTGTACCTGTGATTGCTCTAAATACAAAGATGCCTTTTATAGTAATAGTAAGGATAAGTGTAATAGATGTGGCATTAATGCGTCTTGGATTAGTAAAAGATATAATTATAGGTAATATAATATAGAGAATTAGAGTAGTAGCTTTATAGTAGAGTAGATTTTGGTTAATTCTTATGTCTTATCTTTAAGATCCTTTTTAATGTCCTTATATCTATACTTAATATACTATTGAAATAGGAAAATACTTTAACTTTGGGAGGTAGTTAGAATATTTATTTACTACTGCATAGGTACTTTTATCCTATAACAAAGTACTGAAAACGCTAATTAGGCCTTTCTTCTCTTCTCTTGCAGTTCCTTAACGGGTACTATTACTAAGGCTAATCTTAGCTCCAGTTCCTGGACAGTATTTCAACTACTAGTCCCTTAATTATAGAGTATTTTATCCCTTATATAGACTTCTATATATTAATCTATAGAGCGGATTTATATAGGAAAGCTTAGTATAGTTAAATGGGAAAGGAACTTGACTAGAAGATAGCTGGCTAGCTAGAAAATTGAGGAATATTATAATATTACTATATATGAAATAATTGCAGAGACAAGTATACTATGCTAAAACAACTAGTGCTACCTTAATAAACTTATGCTATCTTAATAAAACTAGTGGTGTTTAGCTGATAAACATAAATGTGCCATTTTTGTTATAACAGAATTGACTATAGTAGTAGATAGGATTGTCACTGATAAGACTAGAATTGGAGTCTAGCTTTTAACAGATTTATTAATTATTAAGGGCTAAAGTGTTGCCAATAAAACTAGATCTGAGGTTTGAATTACAGATTTAAGTATAGTTAAAGGGACTGAAATAGCTAATAGGGATCCCTCTAGTGGATATTCAGTTATACTATTATAACATAAATAGCTACTAATATAGTTAAGGAAGTCTTTACTAAGTAGTAGTAATCTAGGGTACTAGTAACTAGGACTTTAAATGCTAGTTTCTTTATATTGCTGTAAGTAAGATATATTATAATAAAAATAGTAATATAGCCTAAGATCTACTGCAAATAACTGGATATTATTTATAATATTAGTAGGATTATACCTTAGAGGATCTATCACTAGTGCACTATAATATTACTAAGATAGCTTATTATAAAAGTGTATCTATAGTAAGTTAGTAAGTAGAAAAGCAAGAAATTTAGAGAAATTAGCCTTTGGAGAGCCTGGTAAGCTTATAATACAATTCTGTTTAAGCTCTAATATTATAGAAGTAGTAGCTACAATAGCAACTATCTAGAGTAGTAAATAAATTATAGTTATTTTTAGATAAGAAAGAGTTTAGAGTTAGCGTTATAAAAGTATTTTTTAAAGTATTAAATTCTTACCTTATATAAAAGCCTTCATAAAGTAATTCTCTTACTAATATTAACTATAGGATTATTTAGTAAATATTTAGTATTAGATATTTTATAGATGGCTATATATTTCTTTAGCTATTTTATATTTTATACCCTAGCCTAGCCTATAAAAGGTATATAAGTCTACTAGTAGAAACTAAACTCTAAATTTATTTAGAAGAAAGAAGCGAGATAATTGAAATCTAAGAGGAAATCTACTATAATATAATTGCGAAAATAAAAGAAGAGGAACTAGAAGGTTGGGTTATATATCTTCTTATAATCCTTCCTAATATCTTATATATAATCCTTAAGGAGGATTATATAAAAGGTCTAAAAGATATACTAAAAAGCCTTATATCTAAGCTTAGAGAGGGATACCCTAAAGATAAATTTAGGGAAAGTCTTTATCTTAATTAATTTGAAGAACGAACTGCCTATAGGAGTAGTAAAGAATTTCAGATTAGGTAAACTATTTATATTTTAGAGTATAAGCATCTTATATATTTAGATTATTATTATCTAGAGGAGGAGGACTACCTAACTTACAAGGAAAAATTTAAAATATAAGAAAAGAATCTAGTACAGCTAGCTAAAGGAAAGCTAAATATTATAGAGAAGGAAACAGCACCTAAAGATAATTAAAAGAAAAGGCTAGGAGAGGACCAAATTCTAAAGAAGCAAAGTTTTAATTCTTTAAATAATTTAGTAATTACTATTATAAAGATCAAAGAAGTAGATAAAACCTAATTGACTTTTAAGGAACCTTATGAAGAGAAGACACTAATAAAAATTCACTTAAATAACTAGGATATACAGTTTGAAATGGATAACTGGGTTGTGTATAAATAATAGTACAAAGAAAGGTTAGCCTTATAGGATATTAAAGGAAAATATATAGTCAGTAGCTTAAGTATAGAAGAACTTAGAGCCCCTTATTTCAAGTATATAGAGACTGGCGTATAGAATCAAAATGGATAATCTTATATAAAATTAAAAAAGATACTAAATAATAGAAATGAACTTTGAATTTATTAGGGGGAGAAAATTCACCTCTTTTCCCTTACGTAAGATTGCTTCTAAACTCTTCCCTAGCTACATTGCTTTGTTTAGGTTATATCTTCTCCTTGTAATATTTCTATCTTAAGACTTAATAAAGGGGGTGAAAGCTTATAAAAGGTTATAGGAGTAGTCTAACTTTAATATAATTTAGGTCTATATTTGTATATTGCAGATGTAAAATAATAGTTTAGGCTAATATCTATAGACGAAAATATGCTCTATTTCTCTTACTTAATAGTATTACCTCCTTCTCTAACTATACTATAAAGTTCTCTGCCTTTTACCCTTTAATTATATACTCTAAGCTAATACTACTGCTAATCTCCTTATATCTATAAGTATTATTTGTAACATAGCTAAGCTTATACCCTTCTAAAACTAGAGTATAACCCTTGCCCTAGTAGTACTTAGCTATATTACTTCTATGATTTGTAGGATCTAGTATCTACGCTAGAGTTAGTATAGAGCTTAATACCTTCTTAGCCTAAATATATAGTTGACAAGTTTCAGCTTGGGCCTAGAGGTAGATATATTAAATATCCTTAGGTTCTAGAGGACTAGTTAACAAGTTCTTATTACTCCTTCTATATATATTACTATATCCTAGATTAATTAGAGTAAGGTCCAGCACCGTAGTTTCCTTAAGTAGAGAATCTTTTATATTCCCTATAGCCTCTTACGCTTAATCTAGTATACTATTAAGATAATAATTAAAGTAATCTGTAAATAGGATCTTTAGCTTAACTAGTATAGTATATAATGCTAATATAGTCCTAGTATAGTATAAGCTATAGTACCGCTGTTGTGGATCTATAGACAGATTATAATTAGTTACTAAGTCTTCTAGTTTAGTACCCTCTAATATAGCGGAACTAAGTAGTCCTAAGTTTATTATCTAGGTTAACAGACTGTAGTTATGGTTACCAACCTCTAGTTTATCTAATAGGATACTCTTGAACCTTTTCTAGCTTTGCTTTAAGTGGTTAGATAGCAAGCGCAGATTAATTCTCTGAATTATGTCCCTATCCCCTAAAGAACCCAAGCTTTAGGTGTAAGAGTTAGAATTAGATACTATCCCTAGCGTAATGCATGTTGTGCCTAATATAGCTATTAGAACCTCTAACCAGCTACTGCTAATAGTATTATCTATATAGCCTATAATAGCTTTAAAGTTATATACAATACCTCTATTACTTTTATACTTAGAGCTCCTCTCTTGTTTATATCTATTATCTAACTAGGTATTAGGAAAAGATAACCTACTAGTAGGAGAGTAGAGTCCTTCTATGTCTTTATAATTTAATAGAATATAATCTTTCTAGCTAGCAAAGCCATTAATAGTATAATTATGTTTCCCCTTATAATGGTATTTAGGACACTTTCCTTCTAGATATAGGTTTACTATACATACTGTTAGGACCTAGGGCCCCTCTACCTACCCAGCTACTCTAAGGGGGGGGGGTCCTCTAACCTACCTAGCTAGTTTAGCTCTAAGGTTCCTCTGTGACTAGCGCCTTAGCCTAGGTAGCTTAGTCAGCCTCTTTCCCCCCCCTTAATGTGTTTTATCACTTATCCACTAAAATTACTTATCTGCTAGCCCTACTAAAATTAATATACCTCTTTAACTAATATCTAAATAACTATAGAAGATATGCAATAATGAATATATATAAAAGATTCCTAATTACTTCTATACTAGGTCCTATTATAGCCTTGAATATAGCACTTTAAGTACGTTAGTGGTACTTACTAACAGACCTTAGATATCTAATCCTAGCTACCCTCCTATACTACTCTATTAGCCTACTTAACTAGTATATAACCTTCCTAAGCCATAAGAGCTCCTCTAGAAGTAATATACTATTGTCTCTACTACTTCTTACATTCTTAGTAATAATTAGCCTAATAAAGCTTAGTATTCTCCTCTGCAAGGATAGTTACTAAATATATTACTATCTAATAACCTTTTATAAGCTAAGTAATTGCCTAGCTAGTAGGGCTCTAAGACTAGTGGCTGAGGTAGTTGTGTATAAGCTAAGCCTACTACTAAAGCTAAGCAGTAGTATAAGGTATCTCTATAGTCTACTGACTATTATTGCCTACTACTATCTATAGTAGTAATAGTATTTAGATAACTATAAGTGATAAAAGGACGTAATTAGGATAGTATAGGACCAGCCCTATTGCCTTAAAGCTATTCCTAATACTCTGCTCTATAAATAGAGCTAGCCTAATATATATATAGATACTTAGAAAGTCCTGCTTATTAATATAGAAGATCCTCTAGTATATAAGCTTAGATACCTCATGTCTATATACTATCTTAAGTGGAGTGAAGTAGCTAATATCTAGAGGCTATAGGAGGTAAGAGGTGTAAGCTGGTATATAGAGACTAATAATCTTGTTCTCTATATAGTACTAGTTAAACTTAGGTATTGCGTAGCTACTATAGCTGTCTAGAATAAGTAGGTGATATACTCCTATTGTATGTAATTCAGTCTACCTGTTAAAGTACTTCAGCTAGGCTAGACTAAGCTTATTAGTTATCTAGCTATTATCACTTACTGCAATAGTCTAGTTATTAGGTATATTATAATACTAGCTAGCCTAATGCAGCTTGCTAGCTAGGATAATAAATAGTAGAAGTGCCCAGCTAGATGTATTAATACACTTAATTGTTATAACCTAGTCTTAATTGCCTAGCTGTATAGTAATTGCTTAACTAATAGTATTAGAGCTTGTTATAACCTTGGACGTACTAGCGCTTAGTCCTATTATAAATCCAGTCTTGTTAAAATTGTATATATCTCCATTAAGAATGCTATACGCCTGGCGGGTCTCCTTTATAAGCTTAAACCACGTGTTTATCTTAATAGGATCCTAATAGAGAGCGTGCTGTAAGTGTAGCTTCCTATTCTACTTAGTCTAGAGCTCTACCTAGCTGTTAATAAAGTATATTACCTAATACTTGCCTATAGGCTATAGAGGAGGATCCTGGCTGTAAGCTTAAAGTAGAATATCTACTATTTATTATATATCAATGATCTGGGGTAGAAAACCTCGTTAATTAAGGTCTAGGGTCTACTGAATAAGGGACTGCTCTTTAATAGGTGATAGCTTTCATTTCTTTGCGTTAGTAGCAGCTTATAGGAGGGTACCTATAAGGCGACTATAGAGTATAGATTAAGGCGCGTTGTATAAGGCTGAGACGTAATAAATAGGTAGATTTTTATGATTTTAAAGGATAGAGGCAGCTAGAACTAGTCTACCTTCTTTTAGAGTTGATTAAAGCTGTTGTAGTAATAGGGGAGGCATGTTGGTAGAGAGAGATATATTGATTTTAGTGGGGCTAGTAGATAAGTAATTTTAGTGGATAAGTAATAAAATATGTTATATAAGGTAGCTCTCCCTTTACCTAGATAGCTCCTTATCTGCTATTCTGTTTAGCTAGACACCCTAATATATAAGTTGTCCTATCTTCGTTCCTCTGTCCAGTCTTAGTCCCCTATCTAAGCTGGTTGTCCTTACATATACCTCTATAGACCACCCCCTTCTAGGTACTATAATAACCCCTTTATAGGATTATTAGTGGAGGGCATATAGACCTTACTATAGACTATCTAAACGTGATTGCTCTATACTAATAGGCCACCTTTAATTAATATCTCCCCCTATTCTAGCGGAGGCACTTAGGACATAGGAATTATTAGTTAAATGTCCCTGTTTTAATATACCTTCTTAGATAATACTTTGTAAGCTTACTCCAGCCACTAAAGGAACTATAGCTGAGAAGGCATTAAGATAGGCCTTAGGGTTTACGCTGGGGGTTCTCTATACTAGTTAGGGAGAGGACTTAGTCTAGACCATTAATATCTATACTAACTTCATCTTTGCTTATAAGATTCTGCCTGTTATTAAGATTAGATCCAATCTTAGTAACTTCTAAGTCCTAGTATATGCTAGGGTATAGTTAATAAGCAAGATAATTAACTATAGATTCGGTCTAGAGGTGTAAATAGACCTTGCTAACTTTTAAATTGAAATAGATAATAGAGGAGTACTACCCTATCCTAACTTAACAATAGTATTACTACTATGCTATAATGTATAGAGCATTATTAGTAGTTTAGATATATTATATATATAAAGGTCCTTGTATCCACTTAAAATTGCTGCTCTAAAACATTTCTACTATCTACTTCTACCCTCTCTACCTACCTCCTATTTAGCTCTTCTTTACTCTATAGTATAAAGACGCAAGGGCAACCTAACAGAGAAATATAGCTAGTACCTAGCCCTCTACTTTGTGGAAGTCCAGTAAACGCCTAGGCTATTAAAGAGTAATTATACACACCTATATTAAGTACTAAGGAGAAATCTTATTTTGTAGAATATAAACTTTACTTTAGTATAATACTATTGCTTTTATAGGAGCATATAGCATAGTTACAGCATAGTATTTAGAAATATCCCTATTCCCTCTAGGCCTAATATATAGTAATGCTTCTATAATAATACACTTGCAAACTACTATAAGTACTACTATACTATTCACCTTCTATAAGTCTACTTGTATTAAGACTTTTCCACTCTAAACTAGTACTAGTAAAGATGATCCTAGTAGGTGCTGTGCTAAGGATTAATATATAGAAAATGGAAAAACAGCTGGACTAATAACTGAAGTACCTAGATATTATTATATAATTGCGTAAGGGGACTACTAGAGTACTATTACCTAGTAAGCTTATATATAAGCGCCTAAGCTTATTACTAATAACTCTCTACCTATAGATAGTGCCTAAGTTTAGGGCTCTGCCTAAGTATTGTCACTGCCTCCTTCTAAACTTAATTACGTTCTTATTAAAAGACTAGTTCTAGCCTCCTATATAGTATCCTCCTGTATAGGGTATCCTCCTATAAGGGGTATTATTGTTAAAGGTTATCTTAGACCCTTATTACTAGAAGAAATAATCTATTCTCTACCTTAGTAAAGTAAGAGACCTAGCTAAGATTTGTAGTGTCTTTAGTTTAAGGTAAACTTCTACTGCCTCCCTTAAGTGCTTCATCCTAAGCTAGAAATCGCGCTATTTATTATAGATTATAATAGCTTAGCACCCTCCTCTTTATACCTTAATTACTATTTCCTTCCTAGAGGAATTCTAGTAGTGCCTTAAATACCTTAGCTTAGTCTTTATACCTTGCAAGAAAGGTCTAAACTACTACTATTATATATTTGCGTATTAGGATATAAGCTGTAAACTCTTTAGCTACCTTCTTATCTATATAGTTTAAAACTTGAAGATATATATCTTTGATTATATTAGAATTAGCAAGTTAGAAGGTGAAGATCTATGTGGTGCAGCGCCTAATAGCTTTATTAAATGCTTTCTCATCGTTGCCTGTTATAATAATAATGGAACTATTCCCAGTATGTTCTAAGTTATACTAAAGACTAGCTACTAGTAGATTTAATAGTAGTATTGGTAGTAAGTATCCTAGTAGTAGTAGTACTTGCAGGGTTGTGTACTGCTTCTTCTAAGGCTCTGTTAGTACTTAGGTCTTTTCTAGTTATAGGGTTACTACTAGTGCTTCTACTAGTACTTATAATACTTAGGTTACTATTTACTACAGATGCAATACTATATTAATATTATCTAGAAGTAAGATAGTATTTTCGTTTGCGGAAGCAAAGGTATCTAAGATAGGAAAGTTAAGGGTCTTCCCCTAAACCTGGTATAGTGTGTGTCCAGTCTCTATTGCTATTACCTCTCCTAAATATATCTTACCTATTCTATAGGCCCCTACAAACAGATACACTAGTTAATTAGGTACCCTAATTTATATCTTTTATCTCTTAAGTTAAACTAAATTACCCTTAATTAATTCTCTCTATCCCTCTTCTAAAGTAATGCTACTTAAGGGTTATCTCTCTATACTAACCTCTTTCTAACCTCTTTTATAGGGATTAGGTATAAAGGTTTTCAGTATAGCTTTTTCTAATATCTCCTTGTAAAGGGCGTTACTATACTATTTATAGGGATACTATAGAGTAATCTCTAGTATACTACTACTATACGCAGCTTCTACCTTATAAAATAAGCTAAACCTGTATTTTAATAGATAATAGAATATCAAGTTGTATTAATATAGTATTTCTGTAATACTATAAATTAGGTGCTTATTTACAAAGAGACTATACGCCTAAGCCTATATAACTATAATAGTATACTAGGGGCTTATTATAGGGTATTATACACTAGTAGTAAGTGCAGCTGCAGGTATCTTTATTAGCTATTAGATACTATACTAGAACCTCTATAGCATCTCTTCTTTAAGTAGATTCTAGATAATCTAGAATATAATCTTCAAAGCCGCTTTTAGGGATAAGAACGAGGGTTCAATAAAGGATTTAATTAAGTAATTCATTTTTGAGGTAGAGTGCGTAGCGGTGGAAGATTTTAATATAGTTGTTACTTTAGTCTTCTGTTATAAGGGGGAAAGTAGAGATATAGGCAAGAAGTGGTAAAGTATATACTAAGGGCTCTTTTTGCATAGGGAAGTATTAAGGGATAAAGGACGTAAGGGGTATTCTAGAGAAAGCTTTGTAACCAACGTTGATAGATACCCTATTATTATCTTCACTAATTATTCTATATAAACGCATAGTTCCTATTAAGTATATAATAGGATAGCAGAGCGAAGACTATAAATATACCTATGCTACTTCAACAGTAGACATAAGACTTTACTCTATTTCGATAACGGTCCTACGGCTATAAAGATGGTATCCCTAGGTTATTTAAGCTGCTGAATGCTACAGCAAACTATAAGTAACTATAATAAACCTCTAACTATAATTAGCCTTACTACTTCCTCTCCCCAAAAGTTAGGAGAATAGTGAATGACTGAGGACGCTGTAGGGCAAGAGACAGAGAAACTAGTAAAGAATTAAGGGACGAATGCATAGGATAAGCGGCATAGCCTTAATGCGTTTCTACTTTCCAGCTTACTACTAGGGTAAGGGGAGAGATATAAAACAAGGCGTTTTAAGGGATATATAATTAATAATATATATCCTCTAGATCCCTAGTGTATATACTATACTTAAGAACTCTAAGTCTAGTAAGTATTCTTTGTTGTCCATTTTAACCTACTACTACTAATATGCTACCTAATCTCTGCTACTATACTATTATTAACAAAATTAAGAGGTCTTCCAAAAAGGACTGATTAGTAGGCTTCTTAAAAGATCCTATAACTTCTATCTTATACCCTATAAATACTACTAAGTTGTATATATTATCTAACTTTGAAATATATGCCTATAAGTGTACCTACTACTATAACCCCTATAAGGTTTACTATATATATAACTCTAGAAAGGGTATAATTATAGGACTTTACAGATATACATAGATGTGAGATTCCTGTAGGTTATAAATAGTTCCTAGCTATTTTAAGTGTAAATGGGTATTTGGTTTAGGATATCTATAGTGAGAAGTAGGAATATATAGAGTAAGAAATAGTAAGTAGAAGAAGAAGTGGGATGTAGCTAGTAGGGATCAGCAAAGAGCAGGTTCTGGATTGGGAAGACCCTATACTATATAGGCTGAAGTGTATTAGTGCTACCTATATAACGCTGTGTAGCATAGGTTATACTAGTCCTTAATCTAATTGCTTGTTGTAGAATGTGTTATATAGTATAGTTAATAGATCTACAACTCTATAGCAGCAGATACAGCCTATATAAATAGCTCTAATACTCCCCTTCTATGATAACATTAGGATACAGGATCCCTTGTTACTACTGTTAACTACTCTTATTATGCTTAAAGTAATTATTAAGGGCCTCTAAAAGATCTCTATGCCTCCTACTCTCTATAGCTATATAGAAATTAACTTTATCTGTATCATCCTAATAGAAGGGAAAGGCTAATCTCTTATGTAGTTCCTTATATACGCCTTATACTATACTATTAAAACTAGACACTGTAAGGATAGTAAGTTCCTCTAAAGCTATATCTTTATCCTAGCCTACTAAAACTATTATATAGAGTAGGATACATTCCTCTATAGTTATGTAATCTATCTAGATACTATGCTAATATAGTACACTATTATAGAGCGGAGGATAGTACCTAGGGTAGATATTACAGTTGGTGAGAGCAGGAGTAGAGGTCCACTTAGGGTAGCTTAGCTTGGTCTATACTATTCTTACTATATAGTCCTACGCCAGCAAAGCTAGGAATTCTTATATATAGTTAAGATGCATTTACATTGGCTTAAGTAAGGGTTTATAACCCTAAGAGTCTAGAAGTATATTAGTAATATAGCAACGTATCTCTAGTTGCCAAAATCTAATAACTAGGAAGAGGAGTGTGTTATTTACTTCTAGGTCTAATGGAAAGGCGTTTAAGTAATAAATTGTCCTAGGCAAGTTAGATAATATTTCTAGAGACTGGTACCTTAACTTATATATTTAATAATAAAGTTAATATAACAGACTTAGGGATAGTTATAAGAGTTTAAAGAGCTTAAGCTTTAATAGCCTAAAGATATATTAGCTAATAAAACTGTGAGCAAAGGTTATATATATACCTATAATAATGGATCTAATACTTAGAATTGTAGGAGACGTTGCTTATAAACATTGTACTTAAGGGTAATTACCTAGGATATTAACATAGCCCTATAACAAGTTATACACTAATTAGTATATAGGCTTACTAACTCTAAGGGAGTAGTATCTACTATAAGTAATACAGAATTGTCGCCCTTAAGAAGGGCTTAGAGATGGGGTATTATGTCTTTTATAAGCTGGGGGTCCTAGGTTAGAGCTATAGGATTCTCCTTAATATACTTATTACGTATCCATTCATAGTAGTACTACTATTCTATTTAATCTATCCCTGAGAAGGAGTTAAAAACAAGGCTTATAAAGAGATCTGTATTTTCCTATATAATTAAGGTTACTAGAGAGTTAAGAGAGGCGTGTAAACCTACCTTTATTATAAGCCTAAACTTAGCTTTAGGTAGTATAGCCATAGTTGAGAAGTTGATGAAGGGATTAGGCAATTAGGTAATTATTAGGAAAACTATATATTATATAGTCTTATTAATAAGGGAACATAAGTCTACCCTTTACTATATAGAGTACCTCTAACCTAGAGCTAGGTATATATATAGTACAGCTGGTACCCTAAAATACGCAGTTATATATATTAGTTACAGTTTGTATAGTATCCTTATTATTGATACCTATAAGCCTCCAGTACAATATTAAGCCCCTTGCCTAACCTACTAGATAATACCTAGGATTAGGGTGGTATAATAGAATTGGGATACTATCTAGAACCTATATATAAGTGGGGCCAGTAAGGACTAGAGTAAGTATTACCTAGGTCTTATTACTGCTAATAACATATAGAATCTTACATTGTTAAGTAAACCCCTATAAAGGTAGTAGCTGTAAATGCTATAATTCTATAGTATAAACAAGGATATAGTAGGAGATAGAACCTTGCCTCTCTACCCTATCTATTCTTATTCTGCCTGTATTAAGGCTACCGTCTAAGGTAAAGATAGCTGAGAATAGGGAGATTGGATTATATAGCTTAGTATACTAATAAGAAATAAGCTCTAGGGTAATAAAAGAGTGTAGGGTGTACAAGCCGTACAATATTATATATATTTCCTGCTAACTTATACAGCTGTGTATATCTATTACATTATAACTAAGGGCACTATCTCTATGTATCTCCGCAATAACTTCTGTACCTATACTTAAGAAGTAATAATATATTAATAGAATGGCTACAAATTATCCTACCTTCTAGTAAGATATATAACTATACTCAAGTTTACTACAAATATTCTTATCTTTAATACACTGTTTGTGTATAGTACACTAAGTACTAGGAGACCTATAAGCACTGTCTACCTAATATTATTGCTATGTACGTTATTATTAGAAGAGATATATAGTAGCTCACTAATAGAGTAAATAGAGAATACCAACTTGATAAAAATTATGGTATATTGTAACATACTTATAAACTAAGATATTATTAATAGGAGCAAGGGGATTATAAAGCTATAGGGAAGAAGTAGGAGGCACAGATCTAGTGTAGAAGGTAAACTTGAGTTGTTAAGAGGAGGGAGCTCTAAAGCTGCTAGTAATATAAAAAGATACTTTAATACTATATAGGACTATCTCTAGTTAGTAGAGTAGATAGAGATCTTGCTTTTAGGGATTAGATTTACTAGAGTTATTAACCATATCTCTAGGCATTTTCAAAGAATTAAGCAGTATCTTTAGTGGAATGTGAAATGTCATAAGTCCTAATATCTATACTTCCTATGGAAATAAACTATATATAAAGTAGAATAAAGAGGGAAATTATAGAAGAATAGTAAACTAGTTCCCTGCTAAAATATCTCTTTACAGAAGGTACTATTCTAAGCTCTAAGGTTTAGATACTTTTGGCGCGTTGACCTCCTTTTTAGAAATACCCTCCTGCTATTTCTATTCTATATTACCTTTCCTCCTATTACTACTCTTAGACAACTATTTGTAATTAGGGTCTAGGTTCTAAAAGAGAGTTATTACTAGGGTGAGAGGATACCTTATCTTAGTTAGTATAGCTGGAAAAGGATGCAGTAACTTACTAGTAGTAGCTATTTTAATAGTATTAAGCATTTGTTCTATTAAATCTTATCCTAGTTAGCTATAGTACCTTACTACTTATTATTGTCTACTTACAGCTCTATTATAATTATTGAAATCTCTCTATTATTTAGTAAGTGCTAGATAGCGCTGGCGCTTGTACTAAGGGGAAAGGGAGTATTTGAATATAGTATTAGAGTAGGAAGAAGATTGATTAACTAGAGAGCTGACTCATGGGTATAGCTGGACTATATATATCTACTAGGGTGGCTGGGAAGCCTAGAAGGAAGTATAGACCTTCCTTTAATAGGGAGCTGTAGATACTAGCTTGCCTAGTTATATAGCAAGAAAATGCAAGGTAAACAGACTATATTAGGAAGAGTAGGAGTACTCCTTATATCTCTTATATTCTATAGGACTGTAATGTAGATATATATATTTCTATATAGTAGAGATATAAGCTAGATTATAAATATAGAGATACAGTAGTAAGATAGGTAGCTAGATTATAGTGTATTAAAGGAGTGTGGAAGCTGTTATAGAACTTTTACTATCCCCTGCTCTTAGTACTACTACAGCGTTACTTAATAAATTAGGTCTAGTATATCCTTGGCCAGTAATGACTTAACTAATCTAGGCTCTACTAAATAAGAAAATAGTACCTTAAGGGCGTAAGCCTATAATAACTCAATCCCTTTTTCTTCTATTAATATAGCTTTAGTATTTATATTAATAACTTGGACGTTGTAAGAGGAGCTATTAGAGATCTATATAATCTATAGGTTTATACCCTCCTATATAACATTAATTTAATCTGTAAGTAGGTTAGTAATCTAGAGTAAGAATAGAAGATGAATTTAAACCTTTGACTATAGTATACTATATCAAGAATTCTATATATTTCTCTATATTAGCGCCTTAAGGGTAAGTAGATAGAGTTCTAATATTAGAGAATAGAGGTTGCAGGAGTTCCTGTAGTAGAGGTAATAAGATAATAAATAATAGAACTAAGGGCTAAAGGGAAAGGTTATATATCCCTAGCTATAATAAATAGTAGGATATATATTTAAATTCTAGTATAGGTCTAGCTGTAAGCATTACCGCACATATATATAGATTAAGATAAGAGAAATAGTAGGCTAGGTCTAGCTCCCCAGTTATATTTAGATAGCTAACTCTGCTTTATGCAATTAATTACGCAGTTGGTCCTTGCAGCTAAAGGTAATAATAGTAGCTAAATATTATATATATTAGAATATACTATAGGTCTTACTTATAAAGTAAGGATAAGCAGTAATATAAATAGATAAGATAATATTAATGTATTAATTTACATAGAATAACAAATAGTAACCTACTATAATAGGATAAGTAGACTAGTCTATCTCTTATTTACAGCCTTTGAAATCCTGCAAAATCCCTTATATATTGAATTAATCCTGCTATATATCCAACTTATGCAACGTTTATACTCTTACCCATTTAGATTACTCTACTATCTAATATTATACTCCTAAAAGCTATAATTAGGTTATCTACTTTAGCAGATTTAAATAGTACTTTATAATTTTTCTCCTCCTCCTAGTTCTAGTGTTGTTGCAAGGCTTCTAATTGGTAGGCTAGTTTCTTAATATTATTATAGAGTCTATTAGGTAGCTTCTTAAGCATATCCACTACACTAGCAAGGCCCTAAAATTCTACCCACCTAAACTCTTAGTCTTAATAGTTGAATTTAGAGTAGGAAGGGGATAAATAGATATGTTTATAAACTATTACTTTAACAAATATACTAGTTTTATAATATATAATCTAATTAATCCATAAAAACTTAGGGATAGTTAGTCTTAAAAAGATAAATAGATAGGATATATACCTCTATAGTAGGAGGGCCACTAGAAGTATTTAAAAGGGCTGGAGTCCTATTATAGATAGGGATAGGAGTATAGGGTAGTGTAGGTAGGTATTCTATTCTCTAAATAAGTATAGAAAATTAGTAAATAGCAAACTAGGCTTATAGGAGGTAACTAGTAAAGGACTAAGGAACCTAGTAAGAAAATAAGTGAGGTAAAGGATATTATAGCCTTGTTAGAGAGAACGTGTATATATATTAGAGAACTAACCTATACCTTTATTAGCTTTAGGTAAGAGTACCTGTAAATGTAGATAAGGGTTTACTTTTAGGGCAAGGTTTCGCTAGAATCAAGTAGCTCCCTTTTAGTTTTGCCTTCTATAATAGCCTAAGGTTAAAGCAGGGCTATTAGACCCTGTGCAGAGATATATACTAACTATTTCAGCCTAGTATAGGGTAATACTATCTTTAAAAAGTGATAGGGGTTTAACTGCGAAATTTTACAGTTAAACCTATATCTATATAAGGCTAAGAATATAGTCCTTCTTTACGCACATTAATATTAGGTAATAAGGAAGAGATTATAAATGTGCTGGTGTACCTCTTACCAACTTAGGCTACTAAATCTAAGGTAAGTCCCTATTTACTAATAATAGCATTTGCTAATTACTATATAGACTATAATAGTATATCTGAAAGCTTTCTTTACCTAAGGAATACTGGATAAATGTTGGAAACTGCTCCTAGAAACCTTTAAGCTGTTATTATACGCCCCACTAAAGGATACTATACTTAACTTGCAATTTTTTATAGAAAAGACTTAGTTAGCTCTATTATTACTATAGGTGAAAAGACTAGTTGTAGTAGTTTATATATTAGTAACTTCTAAGAAGCTTTTATATAACGACTATAAGAGCATATAGGCTTCTAAAGCTCCTACGCTTAGTTTATCTAGTGCTGATACTTTTAGCTAGGTATCTTATTTATTATAAGCTATTAAGGAGTTTAACAAGGAGCCCTACCTAGCTGCCTACCGCCTTTAGTTTAGCCCTCTTTTCTTCTCCTATAATGTGGAACAACTTGTAACTACGCTATTAACAAAGTTAGTAGGAAGATTATAATATAATAAAGCTATAGGTAAAATTACAGAGAAATGTAGGCTAGAGTAGTTAGATTTGGTTTAGATAAGTTGGAAAAGGAAAAATTACTTTATATTTGCAGAATAGTGTAGCCCTAGTTCTCTCTTAGATATAGGGAGCCCCCTATAGTAAGATAATAACGCTAATTATAGAAATTACAGAGGCTAACTTATAGTAGTTAGGAGAACCTTATAGATAAAGATATTGATTTTATTATTGAATACTATATAAAATATCTCCCTTCTATTAAATAGTAGTCCTAAATACTAGATTACATTACTATAACCCTAATAATTTAAGGTCTATAGGTGTATAGTTGGATAGACCCTGAGCTTTTAAAAGGCGGAAGTTGTTTAATAGAGCTTGTTAGTAAATATATAGATCTAAGGCAACTTAAAGGTAGGCTAATTATACTAGCTAAGATTGAATACTACCTATAGGGGCCTAAGAGGTAAAAGGTAGTTATAGAAGGTGTAACTATATATGTCAGTGCCCCTAAATAGACTATAATTCCTAACCTAATAGAGCTGGCTTTAAGTGGTATACCCTAAGTACCTATCTATAGCTAATCTCTAGTATTAATAGGTATATAACTGTAAAGCTTTCACTTATAGAGAATAATAGTACTTAGCTAGTTAATTATAGATGCTATAACTTCTTCCCTACCTAATAAACTTAGCCCTTTTAGGCTTTACAGCAGCTATTAATCTCCTTAAACCTTAAATTTATTTATGTATATAGATATGATTATATAAGATTTAAGCAATAAAGACTTAACCCTACTAGGTCTTTCTTAGGACTTGTAAGACTTTATTCTGCTAGCTACTTTAACTATATTAGGTAGAGATAAAGGACTATTAGAATAGAAGCTAATAGTTTGAAGTAAATATCTGTAGAGAGTATAATTATCTTATATAGTACTAATAGTTTACCTCTAGACAAATTGCCTACTGCGTTCTTTATTCTAATGTTAATAGTTTTAGACACCTAGTTGAGAATTGGTATAAGAATACTAGTTTCATTTAGTAAGGTAGACAGCTAACCTTTTATATAGCGGAAAAGAAGGGGTCTCCTTTTTAGAGGATACAGGATCACATCATTTAGTAATTTCTGAATAATGCTAACCTGTTATTATAATAAGCTTATTATATCCTTAAAAGGCTAGTAGTATATACAGCACTTTTGTAGTATTCTTAACTTAGACTCTAGTACTCTTTGCTCTTGTCTTTATTATATTTAAATACTTCTGTTCCCTTTGTTATATCTTCTACTATTTAACTACCTTCTAATAATAATATAGCTAATTCATATATAAGCTCCATGAGATATTTAGGGGTAGAAACAATTAGATAAATAGGTATTAGGAACTAGTGCTTCTTCTATTCTATATAGTAGGGACATAAATAATAAGCTATAGGAATATTAGTTGTTAAGTACTATAAGACTAAATATAACAAGAATATACTAGCGTAGACTATAATATAGATAGTTAATTTTCTATACTTGGTACATGTGTCCTACAAATAATATAAACAGCTACTACTTTTACTATTCTACTATTCCTAAAGGATTAAGCTAACTAGAACCCTTATTTACTAATAGTATTATGTATATTAATACCTATCCTCTCCCTATTAGTAGCTGTTATTAGCTACAATATAGTAGTTATAGGAGTTACTTGCTCTCTTTAACTACTTTACTAGGCTTTGCCATTATAACCCTTAACTTAGCTAGTTGGGTTGGAAGCGCTTAAGCCAGCATTTAAGCTAGAGTTTAATTAGCCAATATTTGAGTTTAATTGGCTAATGTTTGAGTTTAATTAGCTAGCGTTTAAGCTAGTATTTAATTAGCCAACGGATATAACGGAGAGGACTATAAAGGATAAGAACAAGGAATAAGGGTAGTCCCTAATAAGGGGAAGAGATAGAAGCCTATAAGCGTAAACACATTTCTATAAAAGAGTACTAAATTATTACTATAGATAGGGAATAGTGACTTGTCACTTATAGTAGGCAGGACTATCTCTACTAGGATATTACTAGTGTTAAAGTAGATAAGGGTAGTAGCCTGTAAGTATAAGTATCTCTTAAGTAAGAGACTAGATATACTAACTAATAGTAGAAGAAGTATTTAAAGTAGGGTAGTAAAATAATTTCTGTATAGATGTAAGTAAGCTATCTAGGTATAAGTATTATAACTTTAATTATAGTAAATAGGGGGAAGTGTAAGCTTTAACGTGCCTTAGTATAATAGATACCTCCTAACAGGTCTACTACTAAGTAAAGGGGGATGTTAAAAGGTAAATCTAACAAAGATACCCAAAGATATTCCTAGAAAGATAAGGAAAGACAGGCCTAATACTAGAATGCTTAGACATTGTAAACTCTTATACCTATATTTCTACCTCTTCTACTATACTCCTAGACTTAACTCATCTATATTCCCCTAGCACTATTAAGTATAGCTGAAAAGATAATAGTGCTACTCTCCTTTTATGTAGATGTATGTAGATATAAGGTAGCTTAGCCCTTAATAGATAGCACCTTATTCCCTACGCTGCCTGCTTACTTAGATATTAAAGTAATAGGTATAGTCCTCTAATTGGGGTGATTATTCTAGTATTAGACTCCTTCTCCTATAAGTCCCCCTGGGTTTATAGTTTCAGGGGAAAACTTGACTATTAAGATTAATTTAGATAGATCTAAGCTCTTAAAGGCTAGATCTTATAGGGTAACTAGTAAATAGATAAGATATAGACAGAGGAACCAAGAAGATTAAAATAATGAAATAAGACAAATAAGACGGAAAAGATGACATAATAGCTTAAGGACTAGTGGATTCTAAACTAGCTATATTAAGAATAGTTATATAAGCAGTACACGTATTATTAGCTACTCTTCCTGCTATAATTCCTATAATAGCCTCCCTAATAGTCTTGCTGCAGTTATAGTCTACAGTATTAAAGGCTTCTAATATACTTAATAGTTTAGCAAAGATAAGAGGCATAGAAAGGGATATAGTATACTACCTCCACGAGTTTTATACCTTAGGAGCTAGGAGTCTTACTAGTAGTAAGTACTAGCAACCTATAGGTGAATTGAGATATTATAGTTATAAATAACATTTATAAGATAGGATTATAGGCTATAAATGCGTTACTATATATAAGTAGAATAGTAATATACCCAACCTTCAAGAACTTCTATTAACTACCTAAGAATCTGCTCTCTTCTATAAATAGGATAACTTAGTTAAAGATAAGCTATAGGAAAGATTTAAGAGACATATAGTATTAGCAAAAGAATAACTTTAATAGAAAAGTATTAGCTAGTAGGTAGCCCAGATAATTTATATAATAGTTAACTTATTCTAACTACTTGCAGGAACAGCTAGTTATAGGCTATGTTAAATCTACTATAGGGCTAGTATATATAGTAGTCTAATAATATTAAACGTAAAGCTATCTAGGCTGATATCCCACCTAAAACAGACTAGCTGATCTACTAGTCTGTACTGCTAATCCTACTATAGCTAAAACCTAAACCTTCTTATAGTATATCTAGACTATCCTGTCCGTCTTATCTATCTTATCTATCTTGTTTCTTCTATACCTCTTCCCCTCTTCTTCCTGTCTTCTCCTTACCCCTCTTCTAGTCTTCTCTCTATAACTCTGTCTTTCGATTTTTTTCTATCCCTTTGTTTTCTAGTATGCCTCCCTGTTAGGAAGATTGCAGTAACTAGCTAATTAGAGAACTTAAAACTAGTATTGTAATGTTTAATAACAGCACTAGTTCATTGCTCTAGGGATAAACAACGGCCTTTGAATTGCGTTGTGAATTACTATATGATAATATAGAAAGTAGGGGAATCTAGTCTAAATTAAATTATAGTGTACAAGTACGAGCGAGCAAGCTTTTAAAAGATATTTTTTGGACCTTAGGGCCTAAGGTGTTTCTTCTGTGTACTCTAGGGCCAACTATTACAAAGTTAGGCGAAAATGCATTCTATATCCACCTCTCTATAATTCAAGAATAGTGGAGCTCTACCTAATAGCTATAAGGGCTGGCTATAGTTACGAAGGCACTTTGTAATACTAACATAATTAGCTCTTTAGCTCTGCTGTCTTACAAACGTTAGTCTCTAGAGAGTCCTAGAACTAATAGTACTGAAATAATAATACAATACTAGTAGAGTAATACTAATTTTTAATAGAGTATAACTTATTAAAGAGGTAAGCTTTAGAGAGCTATTTACTAGTTATAGTAGGTGCCTTATAAACTAAATCCAATAGATAGATATAGAATACCTAAGGTAAGCTAAGTCTCTATAGGCTATTATATAGGAAACTAATAGGCTTATTTAGTACTTAGCTTAGGTGAAGTCCCTAAAATCTTATTAAATGATTTAAATTTTCCTACCTTACAAGAGTGACTTGTGCTTAAAAATACCTTACTTTAAGGGACTATAAAAGTTTTTAATACATATATCTATAATGTAATTAGAATAGTTATAGTTAATAGTAATATTAAGGCTACTATAACAATAGCTTTTCCTAGTTAGGTAGGACTGGTTAACTATCTTATAAGTCTAGATATCTATAAACAAAATATAGTATAGCTTACTATAGCTCTATTTAATATAGAGGTAAAATAGGTAGGATATATTCTGCAGCTAGTTCTAGAAAATAGGATAACACTATCTATAGAGACTACTAAGGTTACCTTAAAGGGCGTTAAGGATAAAGTAATCAACAATATATTTAGTCCTTAAATATATAATATAATTAATAAATCCCCTATATACAGGAGAGAGACAAAGTATACTATATAATACGTCTTAATGATTCTTACAAAGAATAGGGCCTTTATTAACTTATCTCTAGGGTTAAGAGTAGGTCTTCAAATATAAAACAAGTTATGTACCTAGAATGCAATATATATTCACTATTACGTAACATAGTTATCCCTCTTTTACTTTTCTAAAGGTGATATACAGCTTAGTACTAGATTCTACAATCCCTTGCCTATTAGGTATACTAATAAGTTTTCTTGCCTACTCCTTCCCTTTGCTATCTTTCTTAAGGACACTGATATTACATCCCTTCTAATATACTATCTAACCTCTGCCTGTAACTATTCTTACACAATTCTTATCTATATCTTTAAAATCTACTATTAAATTAAGAGGTTTTTCTTAGAAAGCCTAATAATAGGTTAGATAATAAACTAATAAGGGTAGAGCTATATACTATTAGGATTACTTTAATACTATTAAATTCATATAAAACTGCTAAGAGGTGTTTACAATTGTAGTAATTTAGGAGTCTAGAGCTGTATATCTATAATAATTACCTAGTAGAGGTATAACTCCTGTAGTGCAAGAATATATAGGTAGAGAGAAGGTTATATAGAACCTAAGTGCTTAATTATAGGATATAAGAAAGTTTAAGAGCAAATCTAATTAAGGAGTACAGTAGGTCCTAGTAGAGGAGAAGAGTTAACTGGGAGCGAAAGATAGGATAGCTTATCTAATCTTAATAGCTGTGGATTAAACTAAGGTATAAGTAGTCAGTGAAGTACAAAGCCTAATGAAAACCACGAGGAGAATTTAGGCTGCTGTGTTAATATAACTATTTTAGTATTAATGCCCAATAAGTAAGGAGTAACGGCCTTAGAGGAGGGATATTAGCTAATTTATAATAATATAAAAGAGTGTAGGTTACTAGTTATAGGATATTAAACTATAGTAGGAGGGAGAATTTAAGCAGGAAGAATAATTATTACTATTAAGTTGCCTAATATAAGCAAAAGGGCTGGGAATAAGGGGCATACTAGGCATTTACTGCCTAGTTGCCCCGCTATTTAGTGTAGAAACTATTATATGAAATTCTGGACTATCCACTACAGGATTAACTATACTTAAAATTTGCTACTTTATATGTATTATTCTTTCCTCTATATCTTCAGCAACAAGTGGGCAGGTAGGATAGAAAGGATAGATGAGATGGTGGAATAGATAAGACTAATAGGATTAATAAGACTAATAGAATAGATGAGACCTATAGGATAGATAAGACTTTTTAAAGACAAAACTTCGCATAGCTCTAGTTTTAGAGTATACTACCTTAACGTAAGATCTGCCTACTAAATCTCTAATAATAGATACTACGTCTTCTTAAGTATGCTATACTCTTAATAGAGTATCTACCTTAAAGGTATAGGCTTGATTTACAGGTTGTATCCAGCTCTAATTAAATAGTAAGTAACTCTATACACATGCTGTAGTAAGCCTCTATAATCTATATAGGTTATCTGAGTTTATTCTTAAGGAATATTAGATATATAGCAAAGGTTGCTAGAGGGTTACAAGAACATATATATTAATAATAGTAATTAAGCCCCTATTAGAAACTAATTATTATATCTTAATGTTATATTTTACTATACTCTTATCTCTCTAGTAGTCTGTTTACAAGAATACCTAACCCTTACTATATACTATTAAGTCTTATAATAGATATAAACGCCCTTAAAGTGTCTACTATTATCCTTGCTGTACATTCTCTAACTCTAATAGTAATTAGAAGTGATATCTATATTAATTACTGGGTTATCTACCTCCAGCTTAAGTAAGGGGGTTCTATTCGCCTTAACATGTCGCCTAATCCTATTAATAGTTAGCTGGGAACGTTAATTATAAAATAATTAGACTACAATATATTATTAGATATTATATACTAGATACCTTTCCCAGCTATTTAGAACCTTTATATATAGTATATTTTCGATCAAATTTCAACAAAAGGCTACTATAACTATTAATATATGGAAATAATACTGGAATATAGATACTGGGTGCATATTATTATAAAAGATTTCTAAGATGCTGGATTTATTAGAGGTATAGGGATAGAAACCTATATAGTAGTAAGTTCTATATAGATAACAGGAGGGGCTAAGCTATAGAAGACCCCAGCCTAGACTAAAGGAATATTTAGATAGTAGTACTTAGTATTGGAGAAATATTTCTAATATAGTACCTATAATTGATGTAACCCCTAGGTATACTATCCTAGCTTAAAGTCTTTACTAATAAGTAATAACTGTGTAAAACGTGTTTACCAGCCCCTTTGTAAATGTCTTGTCACTATTATATTAGGGTATCTAGCTATGTCTAGTTCACTATAATGTGTAAGATCCACTAATAGGGATATTCTTATAGTCTTTTATTAGGAGTTGCTACTCTAGCCTAGCTGAATATTAGAGTATAAGAGGTATACTGTAGTTGCCTAGCTCTGCAAGTATACATTAGAATCTAATTTAGGTTAGCCTTATCCGAAGCTTGGCGTATACACTTGAAAAGTCATTATACTATCCTAAATATAACCCTAGTGCTCGCACCCTTAGATTAAGATCCTGTTAATAGTATTGCTGCCCTTCACCCCTATTTCTACTATAGCCAGAAAAACTTTGCTAACGTTATCTATATATAGTCTATTCCTCTCTCCTAGACCCTATACGTTCAAATGCTATAGACTATGAATTACCCTACCCTCTTAAGGGAAGAGATCTTTCTACTATTAACAAAGCTAACTTTATTTATACCACTAGTATTACCCCTATTATATCTTATAAAGGAACAAAGATTATAAGAATTACTAAATCTATAGTTATAAAGATTGGATTTAAGGTTCTTTAGTAGGAGGCTTTAAACATAGAGTATGTCTATAACTACTCTAACAGGTAGGTATAAGTGCTATATATCTATTGAAGCTTTTATACAGATAGGCTAGGCTATATTATTATAGAGTTTATTAATAGAGATTCTTTAGACGTAATACTATAGCTGAAACACACTTCTTAGGAGTAGTAAAATATTATCCTTTAGGCTATAAAAGCTCTCCTCTGTATTAGGAACATGTAAGGCTATAAACCTAGACTAGTAGGCTTAGGTATTCCTATAGGAGGGCTATTTACCATCTATAGTACTAGTAGAATATTCTTAACAGTAGTTAATATAGAGCTATAGTTCAATAAGAAGCTTAGGATACATAGTGATAGAGATGTTACTAGGTATTTTAAGGACCTAGTAATGTGCCATCTGGATATTAGCCTAAGGAATTTCATTCTAGATAAGGCTAGGAGGCTGTAGATTATAGATTAGGCTTAGGCTAGGTTCTTCCCTTTAGAGTTTAAAACAGCAAGTCTTTTATATAGATAAATAGATAATCCCAATTTTAAGTTTATTCAGGGTATTTTACATGAGATTAGAGGTAGCTACAGTAACAACGCACTCTTAGCTCTTCTACTATAAGTATATCAAGTTAATAATAGCCCTTTTCAGGGTTCTCATCTTATATAAATAGAAAGGATCTATTTATTAATAAAGACTCTATACTCCTTCTCCCCTGCCTTAGTAGCTAGACCTCTACCTTAAAAGAAGTATAGTGAAATTATATGTAGTATGTAAAACGTAGGTCAGCTAAACTTACACTAGTTGATTAGATTAAGGTTCTTTAGCATTGTCTTTTACCTAAGCTGGAATTAAGGGAGCTGCTATCCTCCAGTAACTAATTTAGGGCGTTGGTAAGCAGTGCAGTAAAGGGAGAGTTACGAAGCTAGATTTCAATATAGTCTAGAGAGGAAGAGCCTATAGTAAGGCGACGCGATATTGTTGATTCGTCTATTACTATTCTTAGCTTAGCGTTAATAGTGTGTCTATAGTAGAGACTTCCCATTTATTACTGTACGCGCGCTAAATTTAAAACAATAAACCCATGTTTGTTAAAACATCACCTTTGCCTATACTACTGCCTACGACTTTATATGTATATCTCTCCTACTACTCTAGTAATCCATTATTTATACACTAGTGCACGTGATCTAATAACCTATATACTGGTATATTATCCTAGAAGTGTCTTCAATAGCTAACCCCTGTTTCACCTCTGCTAGTAGTAGTATTATGCTTAATAAGAGTATATAGGAAACTTCTAATCTAAGGTTTAAGCGCCTAAGCGCCTATGTCATTATTAGTTCCCTCTACTTAAGCTGGAGGAGGAGCTTGATAGGTATATAATATTAATCTACTAATATAGGGCATAGTATATATAATAGTCTAGAGAGACTAAGCTCTTATAGTAGGTGTAGGTGCTCTAACAGCTTGTCTAACGCTAAGACTAGTGACTTATCCACCTATAGCTAAGGAATCTAAGTGCTTTCTTATACTATTATAGTATATATATCCTTCTCCTACTTTACGTGCCTACTATATAAAGATACTATCTCTTCCCTACTAATAATTAAAATAGCTTAGAATTATAGAGAGCTAGCGCTGTAGATAGGTTAGTAGTAGTTATTAAAATAGAGAGATTAAAGTAAGTCTTTACTACCTCTATTTAACTAACTACTAACTTGCTAGTAGAGAAGTATCCTTATAGGGTGTATAAAGAGTAGAGACCTCCCTATAGAAGTACACGCCTAAACCCTAAGTTAGGTGAATATATTAAATAATAGCTTTTCCCTATAGTAAAGGAGATGTTATAGCAAAGGGTATACTATATTATCCCTCTTATACTAGCTTAATACTGAATTTCTATAGGATTAACTAATAACTTTATAGCTTAGAGGTTAAAAATGATTACGTGAAGCTGAAGATACTATTAAGGTTTTAATAATACCTATCTTAAAGTAACTATAAGCTACTCCCTATGACTTTATTGTAATAATATTAGTAGACTAAGAGATATCTATTAGTAGTAATAATCTAATTAATTATTGGCGGAATAAATATACTTAGCTAAGAAAATACTTTAAGCTGAAGGATATAATGAATTATCTACTTGTAAGGAGGAAGTTAATACCTTTACTTTATTATAAATAATTAGAGGGTTCTCTTACGCCTAGCTCAACTATACCTAGTAACTAGAAACTAAGAGAGGAGAAGAGTACTCCCTACAGAGATGCATAATATAAAATTTTACTTAAGACTAAGGGTAGTTTTATAACTGAGGATAGAGAAGGTCCTAAGAAAGAAACTAAAGATCTGTACTAGAAGCTACTTATAGATAACTAGGATATTCTATAGGTTTTACATTTCTCTAATAATATTTTTAAGTTAACTTACTAGAGGATCTAAAACCAAAATAAGGCTAAGATTATCTAGGATATTTCTAGACTAATAGTTCCTTTAGTGGAAGAACTCGTAGACTTTAGTACTAAGCACCTTAGATGTCTAGTTGAAGCTGTTAACGAAGGCTGGAATAACTCTAACCCTCTTATAGGAACTTATCTATAGCCTAACTACTTAGTAGGATTTCAATGTAATACATTCTTAGATAACTAACTCTAGAAGCTTTCGCCCTTTATAGGCGAATTCCTCTTAGGCGACTACTCCTTCTTTATAGCTATATACTATATATACTTCCCCTTCCTTATATATAAAGTCAAGTGCAGTACTATAGCTCTTGATATTACTAATTAATAGAATAGGTATAGTATAACACTTGCAGTAAGGGCTGTTATTAAACTTTTTTAGCTCGTTAAGCATAAGGAGGAGATTTATTAGGAAATCCTTGCATTCTCTATCTCTTATAATTATTAGTTAGTCTAGATCTATAGACACTATACTGTAATTAATAGGGCTTAAACTACCTTCTATTAATACCCTATTTATACCTTTAACTTTATAGCATTAGATAGCAAGGATAAATGGATAGTATACTAGTTTACTAAGAATATATATAATGCATGGATGCTAACTCACTTTAAAAGACTGGGCTCAGCTATTGATGATTTGCTACCTAAGTTAGATTTTAATATCCTACTACTTTAATAGGGTTCTAGACTCTTATAAGGCTTAGGATCCTATTATCTTTTATAATTATTTGCTGAGTTAGTATCTTAGTTAGAAGATTATAGTTAAATAGGTACTGGGGATAAGAGGGATATTACCCTAAATACCTTATTTACGGAACAAGGGGCCTCAAAGAAGCCTAGGGGAAGGTGGTGAGATAGAACCTTTATATAAACATATAGTTATAATTTTAACTATATATATCTATCTAGCTTATCCAGCTTAGATACTATAATATAGGTATAGCTGTATATCTTCCTATAGGCCGGCCTATACTTAATAATATATACTACCTTAACTAGTACCTAGTTACCTCTTATCTGTACAGTGAAGTAGAAGTCTATATATATTAGTAAGCTACTTTGTATATATCTAGTAAATACCTTTTAAAATGTATTGTATTATCTAGCATGCTGCAATAGTTAGGGTAGGGATACTTAAACTTGCTCTAGTATTTGGTATTCTAGAGGTAGGTGTTTATATGTTTGCTAAGGATATCCTTTTATGGCTAGTGTTTAGTCTACTACCTATGTAAGAGCTACTTATTGCTATAATAGAAGCTGTATACTAGGTAGGGTGGTATATTTAGGTATAGATGTTAAGGCTCTATCTCTACAACGTCTTCGCACTTGGATTAATTAGGTTCTTGCTTAATAAGCTTGCTATTATAGCTTGTTATGCACTTCTTAGGGTTATCTATATTCTTCTTTTGTTTTACTGTAGAGGGTGCACTGTAGCTTTTAAATATAAACTCTATTGCTATATATTTTATAGCCTTTAGCTAACATGTCTCTTATAGTAGGAATAGTTAAGCTAGGTTATAAATAAACTTTATACAAGTCCTATTATTTTTAATTAGCTTAAAAAGTATAGTAGCTATAATTACCTACTCTTAAAACTTAAATTTAATAGTTAGTAGCATTAGCACTTCTACTGCAGGCTTTCTACTAAGCTACTTAGCTATCTTAATCATATTAATTGAGTTATGAAATTCATGAATAGCCTACCTTAGTTGTAATTAGTATAATTACTAGTATATACTTGTAATCTTCTTCCTTGTCTTTTTATATTTATTATATAGGCTAGTCCCCTTTGCCTTAGAGAGTAGATAATAGCTATAGTCTTTAAGCTCTTACTTATATATTTCCTATTTATTACAGAGTGTTGTAAGGAAAGGGTTGTTATATAACTCCTTTTGTTATATATTATTAAGCTCTATAGGAGCGCGTTGGTCTTGTAATAGGCCTATACTTACAACAGATTGGATAAGTTCCTCTTCTAGAGGGGTCCTGAAATAGATAGCCTAGAAGTTATATATAATATATATTAGTGTATAGTATTATTTATATATGTTGCTATTATAGCCTATAGTCTAGTTCTGTTCTACTGCAGTAATAGTGCCTAAGTAATTATATTAGATCTATTATAAAAGGTTAAGACGCAGAATAAAAGGTATACATACTATTAATATTCCTTCTAGAAGCTTGTTACACCTAGTATAGCTCTAAGGATTCCTCTATCCCTAAGATAAGTCTAAAGTATATAAATGCGTTATAGTACTTTATATAGGGAAAGGCCCTATCTTCTTATATACGCCTACTATTGGCTATATAGTTAAAGTTACAGAAGAATAGTTTATTTAGTATTTCCTCCTTCTATCTAATATGGAGTATGTTATATTCTACTAGTATAACAAGGTTAAATATCTGTTAAATGCTTGTAAAGTCGTTTTAGAAGGTATAGTAACCTTTAGTAATACCTAGGACGTATAAGATAATGTAGAGCACAGGGAGTCCTTCTAGCTGGAAGGTGAACTTCTTCCTAGAGCAAGATTAGTAAGAGCTGGTAACACCCTTTCTTATTTAATATATAATATCCTACCCTTCTCCTTATTCTTTATATACTCTAAGTTCATATTCGCTATAATTGTGCTCTTACTTAGATTACTAATATAGTGGACTTTTATAAGCTCTATATCCTTGAAATAAAGAGCTTTATTACTACCTTTATTACTTACGCTTTTAATAAGAGCTCCCAGCCATGTAGCGGTAGTGGTACTAAGGAGAAGGAGTAGCGAAATCTAGATCTAGATAAAACTAGGGAGTGGCTTCGTGTTATTAACCTAGAGTGCGTGAATAATAGTATAGAGTGTCTAGATGTACATTGCAAGCTTTTCCTTTTTAGATTTATTAAGGCCTAGGCTTAGTAGCTACTTCTCTAGTTATTAGTGCAGATTCATAGAATAGAGGAATATTGTAGTAATATACATTTCAAACATCTTTTAATACCTTATTCCCTATTATACAACCTGTTACATAGTAATAGTATATACTAATTTATTTCCAATACACCTCTATTATACTCTCTTTATTTATTTAGGACTCTTTCTTCTGCTAGAAGAGGTATAATTTGAATATTACTAGGTTATATTTATAGAGTAGATCCTCTGTATATAATCTTGTCTACTTTTAAATCTTATAGTAAAACCTAGTACCTGTATATTAGGAGAATATAGTAATAATAGTAAGGAGGTATGTAGTAGTAGAACTTACTTTGCCTAGAATTTGCTCTCTATCTTCTATAGTTTTATAGTTTAAAGAGTATATCTGGGTTTTACTAGACCTTTATCTCTAAAGTAAGTAATATCCCCTATTATCTCCTCTGCTTTAGAGTCTAGTTCTGTATCTAACTCTCTACAAGTACTAATATTAGGAAGTTTTCTAATATCTAGCTCTATATCTGTATCTGAGTATGAATCTAAGTTTAAACTTAGGTCTAAGTCTAAGTCTAAGTCTATGTTAAGGCCTAAATAGGAGTTTATCAGAGTAGTAGTGGTAATAGTAGTAGTAGGAGAAGCCCTTCCCTTCCCTATCCTAAATGTAGAAGCTCTTAGTTAGGTACTAGCAGCACTAAATTTAGCCTACTAACTATCTTAGCCTATATACTTTATATTAAGATAGGGTAGAAGTATAAAGGGATAATATTTAGAGGAGTAGAGATATACGTAGGGATAGGTACAGGTTAGTAGGAGGACTAGGAATAATAGGAAGGTAGGCAGGGCATATTATTAAGTAGACACTAACTACTGGCTAGTTTTAAAAGGCGTGCCATATTTAGCTTAATAAATAACTGGAGAGTATACTCACCCTTAAGGAACAGGGTTAGTAGGCTAAGGTTAAAATATAGTTAGGTTACCTGTAACTATATAGGGAACAGGGTACAGGAGTTGTAATATTAGCGCTTATGCTAGTTAGAGAAGAGCCTCCTCTAAAGCGGCGATGCAATAAGGGCTAAGTGAGGTAGAAAGGCTGCTAAAAGCGGCGGCAAAAGACGTCTAAAAATAGATACCCTTCTACTCTTACATGTATATATATAGGTATAAAGTTACTAATTAATTTATTCTAGATAATTATTATTATATAATATACTAAGGAGAACTTTAGGATACTAGTA